>JBCNYH010000008.1:2582762-2621019 GCA_039654325.1 Tandanus tandanus | reverse complement strand
TAGATAGATAGATAGATAGATAGATAGATAGATAGATAGATAGATAGATAGATAGATAGATAGATAGATAGATAGTGGATGGATGGATGGATGGATGGATAGATGGATGGATGGATGGATGGATAAATGGATGAAAGGATACCCAGTAGTATATGAGCATCAGTTTAGAAGTAAAAAAAATATCAAAGCCGTTGTTACCACTGCCAAGAATGTTGTGTTGCCTTTCGTTAGTTTGTTTGTTAAAAGGATTATGCACTGCCATCACCACTGTACCACCACCACTGTACCACCACCACCGCACCACCACTGTACAAGCACCGCATCACCACCACCGCACCACCACCACTACTGCACAACCACCACCACCGTACCACCACTGCATCATCACTGTACCACCACCACATCACCACTGCACCACTGCTGCACCTCCTCCACCACCACCACCACAGCACCACCACCAGCTTTAATCTCAGCAAAAAATAAATTGTGTTGAATTTCATATTAAGTGTTTGCTATTTCATCTATGAGCCCTTTATAAACATTAATAGACTTTGTTGTCTCACTACGGAGCAGGGCAGCAAAACATCTTTCTCTGATGCATCGTAGTTTCCCTTTAATCTTCCTTACCAAACAGATAAAGCCATGAACAACACCGCACACAACACATGAAGAGGGGAATAAATTAGGAAAAGGAGTCGTTATGTTGCTTATCAGGGTTACTTAACTGTACAGGAATTTAATAAGTATCAGCGCTACTGTTCAACACGGAGCACCTGCATGTATAGTTTATATGATTCTTCTGCCAATTTTATAATGAGCTTAGTTACAGTTATTAACTCGGAAGCTTGATTTACAGTTCTGAGATTTCGTTCTAAACGCATTCCTACTGATAATGGCTAATTGATTTAAAAAACAAAAGCAAATGTGAAGCATATACACTGTTACAACAGGCGCAAACACACCAGGGTCGCAGAGAGATTGGAGCCTATCTCAGTTAATTCTGAGTAAAGACAGGGTACACCCTGAACAGCTCACTAGTCCTTCACAGGACAATGCACTCACAACCTTTCACACTCACACTCACACCTAGGGGCAATTTGGAACAGCCAATTAGCCTAATGTGCATGTCTTTGGACTGTGTAAGGAAACCGGAGTACCCGGAGGAAATCCCAGCCTCCCGGCGACCCTAGTAGGAGGAAATTAGAGGAAGCCCACGCATGCACGAGGAGAACATGCAAACTTTACACAGAAACACCTTTGCTAAGCCAGGGACTCAAACCCAGAACCTACTTGCTGTGAGACAGATGTTCCGGGCTTGTTTCCATGTGGAGTCTGCATGTTCTCCCTGTGCTTGCATGGGTTTTTTCCAGGTACTCTGGTTTCCTCCACACAGTCCAAAGACATGCTCATTAGGCTAACTGGCTGCTCTAAATTGCCCCTAAGTAGCCTAGTAGGAGTGATGAGTGAGTGAGTGGGAAAAACTAAAAATGCGCTCAGAGAGCGCAGACCCCCACCAAGGTAGTGCAACCTCCAAACTTTTCATTCCGGGCACTCAGCTATGTATTTAAGTTATAGTTTAAAATATGCACCTTTGCCCTTTCACACAATGTTAAACAATCCTTCAAAGCCCTGCTGGCTTTTCAACTCTGGATGCAGATCCCGCCCAAAATTTAATCAGTGTGTCGTTGGCCCGAGACCCACATTTGACTAAAATTTTGTGGAAATCCACATAACCGAGTTATGGTGGTCACAGACACAGGTGGAGGTGAAAACAATGAAAACTAGAAAAGCACTCAGAGAGCGCAGACCTCCTCTAAGCCCGTCAGTACCCCATATGGTATTGTAAGATATGCAGCATTTTTATAAATGCAACATTAGTTTATTATTTGAGCCCTACAATGCAAACGTGCCGCCATTTTTATGATTGCATTGTGTACAGGGCCGGCCTTGAATAAGAGGCCTTGCGCTCGGATGAGGAAGTTTTAATAATTGGATTATTTTTGTGATAATCAGCCTAAAAGTTGTATGGTAAAAGGTAAAGGAATGAGATCACACCGTCGAACGCAAGCCTGGAAGTTACGCTTCGGTATGGTCCGGACACAGGAACTCGGATGAGTACGTCATCCGTGCTAAGAAATCTTAAAAAATTCCCTGCTTCCAGACAATAATCTGGATCCCTGCCAAAATTTAATCAGTCGTTCCTTCTGTCATTTCTGACTCATCCTGAAGATTTCATCAAAATCCGTTCAGATGTATTTGAGTAATGTTGCTAACAGACAGACAGACAAACAAACAAACAAACCAACGCCGGTGAAAACATAACCTCCTTGGTGGCGGTAACTATACATGGCATAGTATGGTACATCCATTCTACTGAAAGAAACTAAAAGGCTTTTGTTTGAACACACGTTTTTCTCTCTTTCTATTCAGTATAGCGTTATTCAGCACTCAATAGATGCTTTTAACTTGTTCTCCAGCAAACAGTATTTCACATTTCGCCATAATAATGCAAGTCCAAGGTGCATAAAGCCCAGAAACACAGCTGCTCTAATGACCCGCAGGAAGCTGCAATCAATATCTGAATGCAGCTCAGGGCCCATATCATAAAAGGTTTAAACGGCAACAAACAGAGTAAACAAGATTATCCAAAACTTCAAAAAAAAAAAAAACATAAAAACAATGACTGCAGAGAATCAACAAGGACGTTCTGAGCCCTGTTCCGCCTGGTGACTTCGGCATGGCGGAAATGTTGATATTACACTCATGCCGGCGATGAGTGAGCCAGAGGGCAGATTTGTGTCAGAAAGCGACAAATGCAGTAATTAAATAAAAGGCTAATATTTCATGGCGGACAAAAAGTCAGGGCAGTGTGAGTGGCACTCGCAGGCCGATTTAGTGCTCTTCTGTCAATGTGCCGAAGGGAAGCGATAAATACGACACCTCTGTAATTCGGTGGCTGAATCTAATAAAGCGCGGCTGAGTTTGGCCCCCGTCCGCTTGACTCCGGATGCAGAGTGGATCGAATTCCCGCCGGACACCGAATTGCATGTGTGTATGCGTGTGTGTGTGTGTGGTTGAAGGGGGTGGTGGCTAGGGGGGTTGTAGTCATAGATACTGGCATTACCAAGCAGAGGATCATCGCCTCCATGTCCTGTTGCCATAGTGTCGGTTCAAACAGAGCCGACTGCGGACTCGCACTCATCTGTCAGGGCTAAGCCAGGCCTGGTCCTCACCATGGCAACCAGATCCCACACCTCCTCTCTCCACCCCCACCCACATTCATCCCAGTTTTTCTTTTCAGAAATGATAATTTCTTCACGTTTACGCCCTCCTGCGTTAAAAGTATTTAGCGTTCGGAATGGGTGGAAGGGTAGAAAGAAGAAAGATTAGCAGGAGAAAATGTAAAATAGATAAGGAGAAGAAATAGTCGGAAGCGTGTTAGTATGAGCGAGAGGGTATACTATATTTCTGACTAAGGTGTTCGCAGGCAGCGCGATCGAGAGATAGCGTCAGAGAGGGAACTATCGATGAGCTTTCGAGATAAGAAAACAAAAAGAGCTGGCTGGAGATTGAGTGCTGCTGAGGGGCGTTGTCTGTTAACATCGCTCAGCCTAGCGCCTCCGCTATCGCTGCACTATCACTGACTCGGCTTTTTAGCGCACGCATCTGATCTCGCAGAATCTTCCAGACGCACTGGGACATCTCAGCAACACAAGGCTTTATATCCAGACCTCTCTGTGGGGAGTCGTTCCGCTGATGTAACTTACACACACACACACACACACACACACACACTACAGTTCGTCATTTACCCAGCAGCACTTTTTCAACCATGAAAACAAAGAGACCGAAAAAGCTCGAGGGACAAGAGCGTCAGCTGATGCTATGTCTTAAGCAATGATGTCACATGCTCTGGTGTGAGTGGTGCACAGCGTCCCCATGACAACAATCATTAAAATCCAATCGAGCAGAGAGGACGCTGGTGGAGGAAGAGGGCGTGTGATCAGTGTCGGGCATGCACGGACCACAGTCAGGTCAGGTGTGATAATCGGAAACAAGGGCCACAGATAACAGATGGCTGAAAGGTATGATGGGTAGCTCGTTTTATTTTAAAATAATGAATAAAAGCATGATTAGCTTTAGTAGTGATGTTGATAAACACATACCCAAGCATGCTGCACTTTAACACGAAGCAGACTAGCTGCTAATAATAACCCCTTAATCCTATTTGGGTTGCAGGGAGGCTGGAGCCTATCTCAGCCGACTCAGGGCGAAGACGGGGTACACCCTTTACACCACCAGTCCAATGCAAGCCGACACACACACAACCATTCACACTCACACCTAGGGGCAACTTGGAATAGCCAATTAGCCTAATGTGCATGCCTTTAGACTGTAGGAGGAAACCAGAGCTCCCAGAGGAAACCCATGCAAGCACAGGGAGGACATGCAAACTCCACACAGAAACAACCTCACGGAGCCCCGGGACTCAAACCCAGTGCCGTTATGCTGTGAGGCAGACGTGCTAACCACTACGCCACCGTGCAACCGCAGCGTGTAGAGTCACAGTCTTGAAGACTATATCACGGAGAACATAAAGACTTCCTGACGTTACAAAGCACTGAACCCAGAAACTCCTTCCATAATGTTGAATATCAACAATCAGCCCACTGTTACTATAGAAACAGTAATGTATCAGGAGGAGCGTATTATTATAGAAATTGTTGCTACTTCTGTTAGAGAAAAATAATCACCACCTTCTGTCCAATCAGAATCAAGGACAACAATGCACTGTGGTATAAATTTTATTAGTGTATTTTACACAGGAAAGGCACAATCTGATTGGTTCTCTATCTTGGGATAATGGGAATTATATACTACACAGGAATACTACACAGGAACTGTGTATTCTCAAGATTAAAACTCATTATTCTGAGTGGATAATGCTTAAATCAAACGACTAACGCTTATAGTTTTTCGCGGTCACATGAGGCAATTTACCTGTAGCCCATTCCCACCCATCAAGTATTGCCTTCCTATCACATATGACAACCAACCAGGGAGGGGCGTAAGCAAGCACGTGCCCCCTCCCCCATCTTTTAAAACTGCCGCTTACGCACAATCGGGGTGGCCTAACGCAGCTATCACATGATTGGCTGGTGATCTCTATAAGTGACAGCGAGGTTACTGTATGCTATCCATCCCCTTCCACGGCCAATTGGCTCCCATGATAGTAGCACACCTCGTCGAAGCGCCACTCGGGAGTGCATGCTAATCTTTAGCGGCTGGGTTAGAAGGGAGTCTCGGGCAGCAGCTGCATTTCCACTGACAAATACAGCTTATGATGGCTCCTTCCCCGTCACCGGCAACAGGAGACAAAGATAATTGTAGGCCTTCTCCTTGGCGCAGGCTGACAAAGTCGTGTTTGGTGGAAAAAACATCTAATTCTTCATCAAATACTTACAATCCAAATTTTGTTGCTTTTCATGGAATAACTCTAGAACAGACGAAGAGCACCAAGTGGGGTTAGCATTTAGCCTTGCAACCACTTAGCCTGGCTCAGAGAGAAGCGCTCAGGTGACTGAATTTCTCGTGGTTAAAATATGTAATAACTATAAAATTCCTGTTTTAGTGTGCTGATGTTTCTGTGTAGTATATACTAAAACAATTATGCGCATCAGGCTTGCTGGATGCGAGCAGTTCCCAAACAATCCATCTCAGGGAGTATTCCGCGGCATAACGGTAGTCAAATCAGATACTTGAAAGCCAGGATTTTTTTCTGAAAACTTTAGCAAACATTCAGATTAGCATCTAATATCAGGCTGTTCTCCCCTTCACACCCAGACTGCTGACTTACAGCTCGTTACGAAGCCTATCATCACAAACCCATACGTACGTACAGGCACTACAAATAAGAGTTTGTTAATAAATTCTTGGATACATACATAAGGCATGGCAGGTGCTGGACAGCGAGGAGAGCAGGAGGGCCAGCAGGAGCATGACGGCCGAGGGAAACACCGCCACCGAGTTAAAAGCCATGACAGGGAAACACACGCAGTCGTCCAGGCTCACTGCAAAGAGAAACAGCATTAGCATTAGCTTCACTTCGGGTACCCTGGTGAAAGATTTGAGACACTTTGAGTCAATCAGGGAGAGAAAAGCTCAAGCGCCCACTCCATCCCGTCTAACCCATTACCTCTTTCTTCAAAACTGACAATTTATTTTATGCGGCACATAAAGAGAGGTAGAGTCGGATGGTTTGGTATCTTTCCTACAGAAACACCCTCTTCAATGTTCTGTATCTCTCGGATAACAAATGTGTTCTTTTTCCGTAGTCCAATGAAATCAGGACAGGAAGTTGTTCCTGTTTATTAGAAGCAAATAATCTCGTCATTAATACAGCACAGACGCTGTACGGCAAATATGATTCCCTAAACAGACTCACTGATCCGCACAGCTCATGTTTAGAAAAAGCAGAAAAGATCCAAAGATTTCTCCTTACCGATCAATCCCACAAAAGATTTCCCACGATCAGTTCTGCTAAGCAAATTTAAGCCTGTTAAAGACAACGCATCTGTCCAGTCGATGCACCTTTACTCTCTTCTAGATAAAACACACTGGCGCAGATGCAAACGGCGAAATATGCTGAAGCTGGTTTGTGGTTTTGCACTAAACTTCCTTTTATGCAAGTGTATGTGCATGTGTGTGTCAGCTGTATATCCTCTAAATAGCAAACACCATGACGAGAAAAACCCTAAAAACCCAGTAAAGGTTCACTACTTCTGTCCTTCTGTGTATTGTAGTCTGTACTTTTGTTAAACAAGGTGGGCTTAATCTATCGATTTTTACTTTCTCTTGCAGTTTTGTCCTCTTCAATTGAGGAAAAAGGTAAATAAACTACTTTGTTTGTCTTCACTACACCGGACTGTATTTCAAATACACTTCTCAATCACTATTTATAACGTGCAACTGATGTGCCACTGATATGTCACATGACACGACTGTCACTGCTGTACACTCTGGGCTGGAATGAAATCAGCCTCAGAGTTCAATTCTTCATACCATCCTGTGTAGTACTTCAGCGGTTGTTTAAAAATAATCATCATAATAATATACAGATTGAATCACTGCGGATATGAGATATATGTATGTTGGGTTTTTTTCCACTTCATAAATAATAAATTATTATTTCTGTCCATGTTTCAAAAGTTTAAGCTCTGTTCTCCAGAAAAATCAGTAGAAGCATTGGAAAACTCAGAACTCCTTTTGTATAGCAAAAATACTTTATTGAACGATTCGGATTTGTAGTTAGGAGGTTCTTTAGGTAGAAAAAAAACATGTATATTTTCATCATCAGGTGGTTTTTACTTACAGTTTCGAAGTTTCAATCTGCAACCTTGCTTTAGCCAGTTTGAAAAGTTTAAGCACCAACGCAAAAACGCGAGAATATTACATGAATCCCCCAGATCATATAAGGCAAGTTAACGGCAATATTAACAGTATACAGATATTAAACTAACAAATCAGAAATAAACTAGCGAAATTCTGACTAAAATATAACTAGGTACAAATATAAATTACATCTGATTCTGTTCACATACATCAAATAAGAGTCCGATCGCACATATGAAAGAAAAGAATAGAATTAGTGTTTCAACTTTAAAACCAGGTGGCAGCCATCTTGGTAAGATCACTTTACTGGTGAAAGTTATACTCAAATTGCATGAAAAGATGGGAAAATGGAAACAACTACATCCAAGATTTATATTTCATTTGAAATTAACTTGAATTTCTTTTCTTTCTTTTTTTTTTTTTTGCCAAATTTCAGCTATGCAGGGCCTTTTAATTTTTTCAATTAATAGCAAATATCAGTGAAATTATTGGTAAATTTATGTGACTGTAATGTATTCTGACTGTCAGCAGTAAATTCTTCAGTGTTTTCGAGCTGTGTTGGCTTTTAACGGCTCCGTTTTGAGATCCACCAAGATGGCTTAAATCAGTGAAACAGGTGAAAGGTGAGGCTACTGCTTGGTTGAAGTGAAAACCTGCACCCACACTGGTCCTTTGCGGATAAGATTGGACATCCCTGGTTTAATTAATTGATGGACATGCTACAAAATGACAACCAAGATCATTTTTTTATCCGAAGCAAAATCATTCAGGAAGTGCCATCTTTTTTGCAATCCTAGATCAATCCTTTGTTACTTTTAATAAAAACCTGAAAAGCAACGTGCAGCATGTTACAAGTGAAATTTGAAATGACTGCACACTGGATCTTTTTCAAAAGCTAAAATTAATGTAGCTTATTATGTTATTACAAATCGGCGAGAGTGACTGGCGACCGGCCACAGTCCAGTGAGAGGATTATTACTGTTCAGCAAATGAGCTATTTCTGTCTTTTTTTTTTTCTTGTTTTTTTAAATGGGCTATTTCATGCTACAATTTCCTTTTAAACATGTTCTCCAAAGAGTCATTTCACAACCATCACCATGCTATTAAAAGAAATCAGATACATCATTCTGATTTTTAAAATAATCTGTACAATTTAGTTTTGCTATTTAAAAAAGATAGGAATTTAAATTATTGACTCTTTCTCAGTGAAAAAAATAAAATGCTTCAAGAGATCATATCTATCATCACTATTGTGCCGAAACGCTTAATCCTACTAGGGTCACAGGGAGCCTATCTCAGCCAACACTTGGTGAAGAAGAGATACACTGTGAACAGTTTGCCAGTCCATAGCAGAGCAACACATACACAACCAATCACAACTGCCCCTAGGTGTGAGTGTGAACAACAAAACTGAAACCCAAAACAAAGGCTCATACACCACTGCTCAGACTCGCACAGAATAAAATAAACACAGTCTTACTCAGGTGGGCGGACAAACTTACATTGAGCAAAACCGCACCAAACATTAACAGTAACACATAACATGAACTTGTTAACTGGATAATAAAACATTCACACCGTGGGGCAATCAATCAAGAATATCCAATTAGCCTAATGTGCACGTTTTTGGACTGTGGACCCATGGAACCCCGAGGAAACCAACGGCAGCATGGGGAGAACATGCAAACTCCATACTGAAGCGATGTGTCTGGGTGCCCGCACAGACGGATCATTTAGAAGAGATCATACTTGTGAATGGCTGCGGCTCTGATATGATGAATAGTGTTTTGATTTATCACTCCAAATAATTCACTTGGGCGGCACAGTGCCGTAGTGGTTAGCACGACTGCTTCACAGCAAGCAGGTCCTGGGTTTGAGTCCCAGGCTCAGCGAGGGCGTTTCTGTGTGTGGAGTTTGCATGTTTCCCCTGTTTTGCCTGGGTTTCCTCTGGGTTGTCCGGTGTCCTCCCACAGTCCAAAAACATGCACATTAGGCTCAGTGACTGTTCCAAATTGCCCCCAGTGTGAATAGTAGTATGTGTGTTGGCCCTGCGATTGACTAATAAGTTGTTCAGGGTGTAGCCCACCTACACCCAGAGTCGGCTGAGATGGACTCCAGCTGCCCCGCAACCCTAGTGGGGTTAAGTGGTTCAGCAAATGAATGAATTAATTATTCACTTGACTCAGGAGTGGTATAGCGAACAAAGGCCACTCAGCCTGTTTCGAATAACTCTGTGTATACAAGAAAATGATGTGTACACACACACACACACACACACACACAGAATTATGGGATGGCTCAGACAGTAAATTTCATTGATAGGTCCTTTGGACCGTCTGATAGGAGAGAAACAAATACTGTATATAATGATTTCTGTTTTACAAAATGGGCCTTAAAGCAACAAATATTCAATTAGTGGTTAGCACGTCTGCCTTACAGCAAGAAGGTTGTGAGTCTGAGTCCCCTGTGTGGAGTTTGAAAGTTCTCCCCATGTCTGCGTGACTCCTTGATGGGATACTGGTCCATTGCAGGTTACCTTCCCAGTATTTTACTGGTACCTATTTATAACGCATGGTAGGGTCTAACGGGGATTCGAACTCACAACCTCTCAATCATTTGCCCAGCACCCTAACCACTAAACTACCGGCCCCACAAGTGTGAGTGTGGATGGTCTGGCTAGCTGTTCAGGATGTACCCTGACTTCGCCCTGAGTCGGCTGAGATAGGCTCCAGCCTCCCCGTGAGTTCCAGGTTGTAACACTACAAAATATGTAAAAGATTACGGAGGAAATACTTATGCAAAGCACTGTAATATCATATTAAAGAATTCTGCATCACATTCACCAGGATTGGCTGCAGTGTGTGTGTGAGTGTGTGTGTGTGTGTGTGTGTGTCCTCTCCTAAAACGATCTGTAATTTCCAAGCTGGGAGAAATTTGTCGTCTTGCTTCTTCTCTTGCTTACTAATCGCTTTTTATATCCACAGTTAAGGTACAAGCGGTGCACCACTGACCTTATCAATGACAACAAGAATTTACATACTGGGCAGCTGGTAGTTTTTATATCTTTTAGTTTTTACAGCTGAAAATGAATCAGTACTTTATTTGGACTCGTCTTTGCCTTAATCCACTGATGATACAGAGACATTTCAAGGGTGTACTTATTTTGGATTATATGAGTGTACAAGCAGTCGCACAGCTAATTTAGGCGAATTGAAAACGTTGGGATGTCCCAGGTTGATAGCGCCCCTCTCAATGACATAATCACAGAGGGTGTAGGTTATGTGGCACACTGTCACGACATCGGGACAGAGAGACAGAGAGACACGGAGTCCGGCCCGAGGTGGCATCACGACATGGTCTACTCCATTACATGGAACATCCAACAATTACATTACTTATATCAGTAGAGCTCCTGAGCAGAGCCCTGTAGATGTGGAACATGACTTGGATGGTTGTCCCATATCTGTGCCACCACAGGAACCAAAATATGGTTTCTGCATCCAGAGTAAAAACAACATAAATAACCCCTAATTTATTATTATTATTAACAAGGAAACTCTCTCTCATACCCAGTAATGCTACTGGGGTTGTGCAGAGGCTGGAGCCTATCTTAGCTAACACTGGGCGAAGGCCATACCATCGCAGGGCAACACACACACACACACAACCATTTACAATTGCCCCTAGGTGTGAGTGTGAAACTGAAACCCCCAAAAAAGGAGGCTCATACACTACTGCTCAGACTCGCACATAATAAAAAACACACAATCTAACTCAGGTAGGCAGAGAAACTTTCGCTGAGTAAAACAGCACCAAACATTAACGGTAACACGGAACATGAACTTGTTGAGCGGATAATTAAAATAACAAGATCCTGCTTTCGTACCAGGACGTATGTCTAGAAACACGGGAGATTTATTTATTTATTTATTTATTTCCTCCAGGGCTGAAGTTGATTCAGTCCTTAAAGGCTCCGTGCTACTTTTTTAACTTGGAGACCTATTTATATAGATATCCTTTGGGAGCTCCGCCTTTAGGTGGCGTCTATATCTGTGTATTAGCTATTGTTTTTGCATTAGAGACATATTTGGTAACATGTCATAAGTCATGTGCTGCACATCTCGCACAGAACACGCTGCAACTGCAACTAAACACCAAAACTGTCAAACAAAGCAGGAATTCTTTCCATCACTTAGTAATTAGTATCTTATATCATCATGGAAGAATTGCTTACTACCACAATGCAGCTTCTAATGAACCGTCCACTGAGAAACCAATCTACACCGAAGTGCTCTGGAATGCGTGGTTGTAGGTGTGTTATAACATAATGCATCGTAGCACTCATGCTCCTATCCAGCTATAGCCGATATGGATTGTTTTTTACAAGGGCTTATTAATTATTGAGAAACTTCCCATTGCACTGTGTATTTTCCTGGCCAGCTTTTCGCATTAACTGTGGAGAACACCCCGAGTCGGAGCTGGAGTGAGCCAATTTTCAACCAGAGCCATAAGATTTACCTTCCTAACAGTCAATATCTGCAATAAGTAAAATCCATTTCTATCATTCCTCTGTTCATGAGTGTGTGCAGGTGGAAACACCCAATATTACCTCCCACCTCATTACCCATAGTTCTTTCTGCTGAGATAAACAACACTACGGATGAGGTGTGATGCTTTCTGAACACACACTGTATTTTGGTCTTTGGAACAAGCCTTTAGAAATAAGTCGCAGTTTTTATTCTACACCTGAAGCCTGGGTCATTTGAGTCGGTCAATTTCGGATTGATTCTTTTCCCCCTAGAACAGGGTCCTATATGTGCGCTTCGTTTTGTATGGAGGAAATGACATGCACGCAGGATGAGGAGGGAGTCGGATACTGATCAATGAGAACATTTAAACAATCATCTCGCATCTCCAGAAGAGAGAGGGCTCAAAGTAGGGGTGGAGCCGTATAAAATATCACTGTGTTCCATCCAACATGATGTTTGGTATGTTTACACTCATATTAATTTTAAGATATTAAATAACACGAAATTGTGAGACATATTTTATAATTTGATTAGGAATTAGGCTCCAATAAAATGTATTTGCACTTTTTAATAGGTATTGCAATCACTGCCATTTATTTATCCATCCATTTATTTGTTCGTTCGTTTGTTCGCCTATGAACCAAATCCTGACCACACCCACACACAGATTTACACCAAACTTGGTGGGAACACTATCCTTCCTGAGTCTGAGACGTGATACCATTTTGGAATGACCAGGTCAAAGGTCAAGGTCACAAATTTTGGAAGACTGAGCACTTGTGCTGATTGACAAACTGTTACTATTTACATTTACATTTACGGCATTTGGCAGACACCCTTATCCAAAGTGACTTACATTTATCATTTTTTATACAACTGAGCCAACAGTGGCAGGTTGATGGGACTGGGGCTTGAACCACCAACCTTCGGATTAGTAATCCAGAGCCATAACCACTGAGCCACTACCTGAAACCCCAGCCATCTTATAAATCCTTTAAAAGAGAGAGGAGTGTTTTTTTGGTCACATCAACGTACTTTAGAACATATTGTAAGATGATTGCATGGGTAATTAAAAACAGTACCCATATAGGAAGTATTTACTTTATCCCTGCTGCATGTTGGAGGTGCTTTCACTCTATGAGTGCTCCTTTAGTTTTAACCTGTTTTTTAAATGTACCATATTTTAAATAGGGATGGGTGAGATACTATATGAATATAATATTAAAATATTTAATGAAAGTATCATAATATGTATGTAGGGCTTTTACTAAATACATATACAAAATATTTTTTGTGAATTGATATTCTCACATTGACACTATGAACACACTGAATTAAATCACATTGTAATAATAATAATAATAATAGTGGTTAGCACCTCCACTTCACAGCAGAAAGGTCATGGGTTCGATTCCTGTGCCCAGAAGGGTCTTTCTGGGACTTTGTTTGGGACTTTGTTGGTTCTCCTCATGCTTGCATAGGTTTCCTCTGGGTACTTTGGTTTCCTCCCACAGTCCAAAGACATGCATATTAGGCTTACTGGCTTTTCCAAATTACCCCTAGGTGTGAGTGTGAGTGGTTGTGTGTGTATTGGCCCTGCAATGGACTAGAAAGCTGTTCAGGGTACCCTGCCTTCACCCAGTCAGCTTGGATGGTCTTCAGCTTCCTAATAAAGGATACAACGATTCGGAAAATGCAATGGATGAATGAATTTGCAGCCCTGTTACACATTCATACAACAGAAAATCTCGCTGGGCTACAAAAGGAACACCCACTCACTCATTTTCTGAACCTTTTAATCCTATTAGGGTCACTGGGAGGCTGGTGCCTATTTCAGCCAACTCTGGGTGTAGGCAGACTACATCGTCCGCAGCTCACCAGACCATCGCAGGGCCAACACACACAACCGTTTACACTCACTCTTACACCTGGGAGCAATTTGGAAGAGCCAGTTAATCTAATGTGCATGCCAACTCCACAGAGAAATGCCCTCACTCAAACCCAGACCCTTCTTGCTGTGACGTGGACGTGCTAAGTACTACGCCACCGTGCCGCCCCATTAGTTTTAGGTTTGCTACATTTGAGTAGAAACGGTCACCGGGAAAAATGCTGCTGCTGTTCCAGACATTTGTTTAAAAATGATGAATGGTCAAGTTAATATTTTCAAAAATGAATTAAATGACCATGTCCTGGAGATCTCAGAGTTATTTGCAGGTCTATGGAAATTACATAGAGAGTGCAGACCATAGGCAGCGGCAGGTTTTTAAATAAAAGCATATTTCTTTAGGCCGGTTTGTAAAGAAATAAAGTAAAAATATGTGACCCTCCACTGCGAACACAGTCATAAGGTCACATGGCATGATTTTGAAATTAATGGGAAATATGTCCACTGTGAGCATGTGAAAGGTAGAACAGTTTCTCTGTTGGCTGTAAGTCTGCCTACTACCCAAATATACACTTACCTTCTGCTTTTTCTATTCAAATTATTTAAAAGAGTGAAAAGAAGTCATTCACTTGACTGACAGTTTACACACTTGCCTTTCGTTTATTAGAATTGATTGGCTGAATAAATAAATTAGTGAAGCAAAGGTTATATTTTATCCTTGATCAAGATTTACCAGTGGTAACTTACAATATTATATCTGATTATTTCTATATATAATACATATTTCTATGATTATTTCAAAGTGTCAATCAAGCTGAAGTGGATATGGGGTTAAAGGGGAAATATGATGTTTCTTCCACTTTTTTGATCCATAAATGTTGGTATAGTGTTGAATAGCCAAGTTAGAAAGATAACGAGGTTAGCACATGTTCAAGTTTTTGATCTGTGCGGGCTGTAAACACTGGTTTTCACCGATTTATTTGCGTCACAGTGTGCTGGTCCTTCTGATTGGACCCCCCACCCCCCAAGTCTACATCCCACTGCACTGAAAGGAAAGTCAACCAACTTCAGAAAGATGGGCATTCAGAGAAGAGGAGGCGCATGGAGAGGAAAGAGAATAAATGGGAGGAGGAAGCCAAACAAGCCATCCAGCATTAACACTTAAAATTAGCGTTTCAGCGGCAAGAAGGGGAAGCAGCTTCCTGAAGAACTGTGGAGGTTTTTGGATTAGGAATCATACTTTGGTGCTCCAGTGGTGTCTGACATGGAAAAAAGATATGAATAAAGATCTGAAAATTGGTGTAATATCGGAGCTTTAAGGTGCAGAAAGCGCTCTGCTTTTTCCATTCAAATCAAATTTGCCGTTATTTAATTGTATGTATCTTAAAATCACCCCTTGCAACTTCTGACTGGTTTTGCTACGGAGGGATACCTACTGTATCTTGGTGTTTATTGAGTTCAGTAGAGCAGTGGTTAATGTATTGGATTAGTAGTGCTGGAACCTATCTCAGCCAACTCTGGGCGAAGGCAAAGTATACCCTGAATAGCTTGCCAAAAACGGCCTTGCCAAGCCTGGGACTCGAACCCAAGACCTTCTTGCTGTGAGGCAGACGTGCAAACCGCTACACCACTGTGCCACCCCTGTTAAAAGACAGAAACGCCCTTTCACGCCCTCACTCGCTCATTTGCCAAACCACTTACTATTAACTATATAACATAATATCAATTCTGCATACAGTATTTATATTTGGCTACATTCCTGAACTCAGGATATTATATCATCATGTTGCTTCACTCTATTTCCAAAGGATGGACTGCAGGGGAAAACATTGCTTGATTGTAACACTATTATCATAATAGTACAGCTACTGGGACTAGAATGGCTGTCAGCGTATCCTATAGTCTGTCTAAATTGCTTGTGAAACATTTTACTGATGAAATATTCCCACTCTGTGCTTCAAATGAACTCTGATACAAACACAGCCACTCTTCATTGCCGGCTTTATTCTTGTTTTAACCTGCATGACCTCCGCCAAATGGTGCAACATGCTGTGCTCCACAAATACATTTAAATAAATGATCGTAGCAGATGCAGTCATGGCATGTTTCTGCAGGGGGGGGTGGGGGTTTACACCATGCTATAGCTCCACTCCAGGTTTGCCAAGCAAATGCACAATTATGGAAAACACTGTCTTCAATTGATAATTAGCAACATGGTGGGATTGTTTTGACTCTGGTGAAACAGGTACTTGCCGGCATCAAGGGGCGGAAAAGAAAGGAAAGGTTTTCTTTAACAAAAGCATAGTGGGTGGCTGTTCCTCACACCTAACACTGTTAGTTCTTGTTAAGGAAATAAAACCTATTAAAACTGATGACTTTTGAAAAATGGCACCGTCCAAAAACATAAAACAAATGCTATTCCCATGGTGGAACAGGCTGGCAGAAGATAAGCTTATTATTACAATAAACGCCGGCGTGGTGGTGAAGTGGTTAGCACGTCCACCTCACAGAAAGAAGGTCCTGGGTTTGATTCCTGGATTTGCATGTTCTCCCCATGCTTGTCTGGGTTTCATCCGGGTACTCTGGTTTCCTCCCACGGTCAAAAAACATGCACAGTAGCTAATTAGCTGTTCCAAATTGCCCCTAGGTGTGAGAGTGAGTGTCAATGATTGTGTGTGTGTGTGTGTTGGCCTGTGATGGACTGGCGAGCTGTTCACAGTGCACCCCGCCTTCGCCCAGTGTCGGCTGAGATAGGCTCCATATCTCCATATAGGATTCAGCAGTTCAGCAAATGAGTGAATGATTACAACAGCCAGTTCAGTAGTTAGCAAAAAGCCTTTTAAGGTAATTAGCAGTAAGCAAGAAAGTGCTCTATATAACCAACGGTTCGATTCCCGGGCTCGGCGAGGTTGTTTCTGTGTGGTGTTTGCATGTTCTTCCTTTGCTTCTGTGGGTTTCCGCCAGGTACTTCAGGTTTCCTCCCACAGTCCAAAGACATGCACATTAGGCTAATTGGCAGTTCCCTAGTTCGCCCCTAGGTGTGAGTGTGAATGGTTGTATGTGTGTTGGCCCTGCAATGGTTAATCGAGCTGCTCAGGGTGTACCCAGCCTTTGCCCAGAGTCGGCTGAGATAGGCCCCAGCCTCCTCTTGACCCAAGTAGGATGAAGTAGTTTGGTGATTTAATGAATGAATGAATGAATGTTAGCTGGCTGAAAGGGGCAGTGTGATGGTTGTTGAAGAACATTAAACAAGACATAATCATTCATATACATGGAATTTTGGTTTACGAAGGATACCTCAATATACCTCAATGAAGGATAATCTTAATCGCTGAAAACTCTTCCGCCCAACAAGATTTCAACAAGTCCATACTGTGATCGATTTCCAAAACTCTACTCCTTAGGATTAGCAAGCTGAAAGGCTAACTCACTCACTCACTCACTCACTCACTCACTTGGGTGAAGGTGGGGAACACCCTGAAAAGCTCACCGGACTACCGCACGTCCAACACATACACGACCATTCACACTCACACCTGGGGGCAATTTGGAACAGCCAATTAGCCTAATGTGCATGTCTTTGGACTGTGGGAGGAAACCGGAGTACCCGGAGAAAACCCACGCAAGCGCAGAGAGAACATGCAAACTCCACACAGAAACATCCGAGCCGAACCCAGACTCGAACCCAGGACCTTCTTGCTGTGAGGCAATGTGCTAACCGCTACACCAGCCTTCATCTTATACTGAATTACCCTATGTCACATTCAGTAGGATATTGCAGTAGCGCTCCACTTAATAAGTGCTTAAAGTCTTTTATTTTCCAGAGAATTCTGCTCGGATGAGATCGATTTTACTATTCAACACCTGAAACGATATTCTCAGCTACTGAGGAACCCGTGTTTACAATCGTTTTCGATAATTAATGTTAGGTGATTAGCAAAGACTCAGACAGTGTTCTACATAAACTGACACAAAAGAGACCACAGGGATCCTAAACAACTATAGGGATGAAAAAGTAAACATTTAGGACCGTTTCAGAGCAATATTATGATAAATTAGGTGAACAAAACCTCAGGCATTCATCTGCTGAACCTCTTAATCCTACTAGGGTCGCGGGGATGCTGGAGCCTATCTCAGCCAACACTGGGAGAAGGCAGGCTACACCTTGAACAGCTCACCAGACCATCACAGGGCCAACACACAGAAGCATTCACACTCACACACACCTTGGGGCAATTTGGAACAGCCAATTGGCCAAATGTGCATGTCTTTGGAACATAGGAGGAAACCAGAGTACCTGGAGGAAACCCACACAAGCACAGGGAGAGCATGCAAACTCCATACAGGAATGCCATCGCTAAGCCTGGGACTCGAACCCAAGTCCTTCTTGATGTAAGGTGGACGTGTTAGCCACTACGCCACAGTGCCGCCCAGGAACAAACTTCCTAGCGTCAAGTATTTACATACAGCGTGATATACAGGATGTACTCCCAACTCTTATATTGTTGTTTGAACCCAAAATGGCATCTTGAAGTGTTTAACCAACTTTCTATTCTAGAAAAAAGTAAACGTACTAATATCTACTCAGGTAGAAAATAATGATATCTGCATCTAAAAAGACAGCAGTAGTGAGACTAGTGAAATTAGCAGGTTTGAATATGAATTATTCATTCATTCATTTTCTAAGCTGCTTAATCTTAATTAGGGTCGCAGGGAGGCTGGCGCCCATCTCAGCGGGGTACACCCTGGACAGCTCGCCAGACCATTGCAGGGCTAACACACATACAGCCATTCATACTCACACCTAGGGGTGTTTTGGAACAGAAAATCAGCCTACTGTGCATGTTTTTGGACTGTGAGAGAAAACCGGAGTACCCGGAGGAAACCCCACGCAAGCACAGTGAAAGAACTGAACTCGGGACGTTCTTGCTCTGAGGCGGACGCGTTAACCACTGCGCCACCGTGCCGCCAATATTAATTAACATTGTATTTATTATTGTGACCACACCCACTGGATATGAGTGACCACGTGTTCTGATTGGCTCCTCTGCTACTATTACTTGCTCAAGTACCGTAAGTACAGAAAAAAACTAAATGTTAGCGGAGACACTCCATTTAAAACAAAACTCCAATAAATACTCCAAAAGCAGCACAAATTTGGAATGAAAGTCCTTGGTTTTACTCATATTATTATTATTATTATTATTATTATCATTAACAGACTTTTCAATGCGGCACGGTGGTGTAGTGGTTAGCACGCCTGTCTCACAGCAAGAAGGTCCCAGGCTCGGCGGGGGTGTCTCTGTGTGGAGTTTGCATGCTCTCCCCGTGCTTGCATGGGTTTCCAGTTTCCTCCGACAGTCCAAAGACATGCATATTAGGCTAACCGGCAGTTCAAATTGCCCCTAGGTGTGAGTGTGAGTGTGAATGGTTGCGTGTGTGTTGCCCTGCGATGGATTGGTGAGCTATTCACGGTGTACCCCGCCTCAGTTGGCTGAGATAGGCTCCAGCCTCAGAGCGACCCGAGTAGGATTAAGTGTTGCTATCGGCTGTTACGGTCAGTTTGCTGATTTGTTTAGGTTTATTTGTCCGAAGAGGTGTGAGGTGTGTAGCCTGCAAAGTGGATATGGGTTAAAATTTTAATCAAATAATAAACATGCTTTATTATTCCAGATTCATTGGATGTGGACATTAAAACATCGATTCCACTCAACCCCGCTGTACATCGCCGATAGCCGATTTGGCGCTATGCGTCTCGTTGGCTACCAGGTCATGTGCGACTTGATTTTGTGGAATAACTGCTTAATAGTACTATAACTAGGGGACCCGAGTGGTGCACCCGAAAAGCGTTTACCCTATCGTCAGAAGTTTGCAAGTTCGAGCCCCTGGTGATGCACACAGCCATCCATCTCCAGAAGCCCATGATAGCTGATTGGCCGAGTGCTTATGGAGGAGGGGACAGCATACAGTTTCTACCCAGTTGCTTACAAGTAACACTAGCCAATCATGGGCATGGGCGTGTTACAATTCTCCTGACTGCAGTCTGAAAGCATGTGATGACCTTCGCCCTGATTGGGAGGCAGTGTGTGGATATATATGTTTACACTAGTACTATAGTTCATTTGGGATATTTCTTTCATTAAACACAAATAAAAAAAAAGTAAAGAGAGACTACTAACCACGTTGTCGTTTTAAAACCATTTTGGCTTCATATCCTTGTTTTGGTGGTCCTCAACAGTTTGAATCGGAGTGCCTAGAAAACACAAACACAGACAGGACATGAAAACCTAATACAATAATCACATACACAACACCGATGTCCGCCTTACAACAAGAAGGTCCTGGAGGGCATTTCTGTGTGGTGTTTGAAGTCCGAAGACCTGTACTTCAGGCTAATTGGCTGTTCCAAAGTTGCACTTAGGTGTGAGTGTGAATGCTTGTGTGTGTGTTGACCTTGCGATGGAATGGCGAGCTGTTCAGGATGTACCTAGAGTCAGCTAAGATAGACTCCAACCTCTCGGCAACCCTAATAAAGGATAAAACGGTTCGGCAAATGAATGAATGAATGAATGAATGAATGAATGAATGAATGATAATTGAAAACTGGAATTAAAGTGGCCCTGCGATGGCCTGGCGAGCTGTCCAGGGTGTACCCCGCCCTTGCTCAGAGTCGGCTGAGATGGGCGCGAGGCGCATTGAAAAGGAGATTGCAGGTTCAAATCCAGGTTGATGCCGCAGCCATCGACGACCGGGAATCCATGACAGCTAATTGGTCGAGCTCTCACAGGAGGGAGGGATGACATATGCTCACCTTCCTGTCACTCACAGTGATCACCAGCCAATCATGGGCGTCTGTGAGCTCATTCGTACAAAAGGGGCGGATAGTGCTTTCCCTCCAAGTGTGTTAGCTTGCAACGAATGCTCATGCGCAGCAGTTCATAACAGATGCAAGTGGCAGAATCATGTCACAGAGGGGGCATGTGCATGCTTATGCCCCTCCCTGGTTGGTGGGGGTCGTATATGTGAGAGGGACGCAACGCTTGACAGGTGGGAATTAGATACAAATTAAAAAAAATTTCAAAACCTTAACAGGAAAATCTGATGGACAGTAAACTTCCTGAGCGGATATTTACTCTATTCGGAGCCTGTGACGGAGCGGGTCAGCGAATCAGAGCCGTGCTGAGCTCGAACAGATGCTTTTCTTAATCACATCTTCAATAAGCAAACTCGCTCACATGAACTTCTTTAAGCAAAGTACACGGCGCCGCATCACCCACTGACTGTCTTCAAAAAGAGAAACAGTAACAGAGGTTTGCTGATGTGTGTGTGTGTGTTCTCTAAGCTCTGTTCTTCATCTCTGGCGCAGTGAGGCGTGTCTTCCTTCATTGTTGCCTTGTCAACCACTTTTCCCTCACCTCCTACATCTATCGGTCTCTCTCTCTCCCTCACTCATCTCCATCAGCCGGCAATCTATTTGTGCAGTCCAGTCGACAGGCTTAGTCCTTGGGGTCTCCGGGGAGCATCATTTCCATGACAACCTCACCGAAATCCCTCCAGCTGGTATGATCTACCTTCCAGGCCTGTACGTGACCTTAAGCCTTCAAGCGTCTGAGATTAGCAGGACAGAGCAGAGCAGAAGAGAATGGACGAGGAGCTCGGGATCGGTGTATCGCTTTTAGAGCAGTAGCAAGGAAGAGAATGGAATTATGGGATTCAGGAGACGGAAGAACTTTTCAAAAGCACAACAGATTTATGTAAAGTAATTGCAGGTGTGTTTATTAGGAATACTAATAACGGACGGTGGCGTAGTGGCTAGCACATCCGTCTCACAGCAAAAGGGTCCTGGGTTCAAGTTTCGGGCTTGACGACGGCGTTTCTGCGTGGAGGCCGCATGTTCTCCTCATGCTTGCATGGGTTTCCTCTGTGTGCACCTCCCACAGTCCAAAGACCTGCACATTAGGCTAATTAGCTGTTCCAAATTGCCCCTAGGTTTGAGAGTGAATGATTGTGTCTGTTGCCCTGCGGTAGACTGTGAAGCTGTTCAGGGTCAGCTGAGATAGGCTCCAGCCTCCCCACGACCCTAGTAGGATCAAGCCTACAGCAAGAAGGTCCTGGGTTCGAGGTCCAGGCTTGACGAGGGTGGAGGCTGCATGTTCTCCTCATGCTTGCATGGATTTCCTCTGGGTACACTGGTTTCCTTCCACAGTCCGAAAACATGCACATTAGGCTAACTGGTAGTGCCAAATTGTTGCTCGGTGTGAGAGTGAATGGTTGTGTGTGTGTTTGTGTGTGTGTGTGTGTGTGTGTGTGTGTGTGTGTGTGTGTGTGTGTGTGTGTGTGTGTGTGTGTTGGCCCTGCGATGTACAAGGTGCACCCAAGAGTTGGATGAAATAGGCTCCACCCTCCCTGCAACCCTAGTAGGATTATTCGGTTCAGCAAATGAATGAATGATGGTTAGTGTGGAGGAGGAGTATGGTGATGAAGGTCTATGTTGTTCTGTTTTATTTTAGCATGCCCTCTGACTGCGGATTTTTTTATACTTCACGCACCTCTTCACAACTATAGTGTCCCTGTTTTTTTCGTAAAACAGCCATATTAAAATCCGAACTCTATCTGTAGCAAAACTAAAATTATTTAACTCAAAACTTCAAAAAGTCTAACAGCAGTTGATGATTCAGAGAACAAACTCTTCAAATATGTGTTTACGTAGACTATAAAGTCACCCCACATAATGACACCCGTACGTATTCACGTGTACTTCTGTTTTAATTAACCTCAGTTTCTTTCCTCGGTTTAATCTGTGAAAGGACACATGGATTAGATTCATTAAAACACTTTACAAAAGTCTGTGTTTCACGTAATTGGCTATTGATGCCTCAACAACTGCTTTCTGTTATTTCTCAGTGAAGGAAAACAAGAACCATATGTTTCAGATGGAGCTGATTGAGTTTCAGATCGAGATTAACTGGAAAAACAATCAATTAATTATTCAAGTGAAGTTGAATTCATTTGATCTCATTCTTTTTTTAAACATCTTATTTGAACTAGGGTCACGGCGAGAAGGGAGTCTATCTCAGCCAACAATGGGCAAAGGTGGGGCACACCCTGAACACCTCGCCAGACCATTGCAGGGCAACACAAACACCGCAACACTCACACCAAGGTTTGAAACAGCCAATTAGCCTTCCATGCATGTCTTTGAGGAAACCAACACAACCATGTGGAGAACATGCAAACCACACAGAAACACCCTCACCAAACCCGACACTCAAACCCAGGACCTTCTTGATGTGAGGCGGATGTGCTAACCACTACGCCACTGTACCACTCCTGACTTTAGATCAGTCACTTGCGATTCTTTTCTACCAACTTTGTCTAGACTGTGTTATATGTGCCCACTCTTCTTTACAGAACTGTTGGCGGAACGGTGGCGTAGTAATTAGCGAGTCCGCCTCACAGCAAGAAGGTCCTGGGCTCGTGACATGTGCTCGGCGAGGGCGTTTCTGTGTGGAGTTTGCATGTTCTTTCCATGCTTACGTGGGTTTCCTCCGGGTAATCCGGTTTCCTCCAACTGTCCAAAGGCATGCAAAAACAAGCTACTTGGCTGTTCCAAATTGAAAGCGTAAATAGTTGTGCGTGTGGCCCTGTGATGGTCTGGTGAGCTGTTCAGGGTGTACCCAGTGTCGGCTGAGATAGGCTCCAACCTCACTGTGAGCCGACTAGGATTAAGCGGTTTGTCAAATGAGTGAGTGCGTGAGTAAAAGATCTTCGATGGCTTCTGACTTTGACTCTTCAGATTTATTTTTGCACTGTAAAAGGTTTCCTCGTCAAGGTCTCTGTGGATACAAGACTCCGGGAGAACTGAGCACAAGCAGGGAATTCACACTGCATGGGATGCCAGTCCCACTCGTTCTCACTTAGGAGCCATTTTGAATAAGCAATCCGCAGGAGAACCCGACGGTACACTGCACAGAAAGAACCAAACGCAACAGCGATCAAATCAAGGACCCTGAGGCTATGAAAACCACCTGCTACACCATCCCGCTGCTCCATTTCCATTACACCCATCCTCGATTGCAAGGCCAATGAATATATGTAAGAGTTTATGCTTGTTATTATCAAAGTAGCTCGGATTATACGCCTTGAGCCACAGTCAGAGTGGAGAGTGGCTTTGGCTAATGTTAACTGAAATGTTCCAGAGACAAGTCACAGACACAAAGCCATTTAAAAAGGCAGCAGCAAATTGTGGCGTCATTTACTGTTTGATTTGGCTCAAAAAAAAAAAAAAAAATTATAATAATAATAAAAAAGCTTCTCTATAGAATAATTTCATACTAAAATATTTGTGATGTGCATTGCAGTGCTGGTGCCGATTAGTTTCTTGGTGCTGTATGTACTGTGTGTTATTTCTGTGAGACGGTATGGATCATGTAGAACACTGATATCACAGAGGGACACCGCCAGTACAGGGCCATTTAAAGAAAATTAAGACGTGGGTGCCTTAATGTATCCACATCGACAATACTTATAATTAAATAAATGAGTGTTTTCTTATAAGACCAAATCGAAAGACGCATAATATATATTCACCATATATGGAAGGGGGCCGGACCTCAGACGGATGGGTGGTGTAATTAATGAGAAATCCAACTTAGCATTCATGGTGACTATAAACACTGTAGAAAATGATACAACGTTACTGCAATGACTCGGCTAGGTCGTTATCTATTAGATGGAAATCGTGACGGTGTTGACGGCAGTACAATTATCAGAGCTTTGGACATTGATGTGAAAAGAGAGGTTGACAAAATGAAGGAATAAAGCACCGCTGCATCACTCGCTTTTAAAGATGAAGCAAGGGCTAAATTCCATTGTTTCCACGCAGTCAGCACACCGACGAATTGTGGGTAATACAGGAAACCATTAAACAACCTGAAAATAAGTCAAAAATATGACACAAGCGAATAGTGCTCACGGCCAACTTTGCCTGCCTAGGTAACCCTCTTGAATGTTTCCCACTTCTAAATGTTTCCGAGTGAAACCGTGAACATTAAACAGCTAGTTCCTTACATGAAATGTAGATGCGCGAGCAGTATCTAGCTAGTTTACTACTAAATAGCTTATATAATCATTATCTTAAGTTATTTTAGCTCATATTTGTTCATTCATTCATTCATTCATTTTCTAAGTCGCTTAATCCTCATTAGGGTTGCGGGGAGGCTGGAGCCCATCTCAGCCGACTCTGGCGAGGGTGGGGTACACCCTGAAAAGCTCACCAGGCCATTGCAGGACCAACACCACACCACCGTGCCGTCCTTAGCTTATATTATCATAATAAGTAGCTTATTTTTATCGTGTGGCACATATAGCACAGCGACGCTTGTGCGTTATGATAAGAGTAAGAGTTAAACGTATATAAATTTATAGTCACAGGAAACATGGACCCAAGCTACACGTTTCAGGTTATTATCCTAGTAAAAATTCTGCATGCAGTCATAAAGTACACGGCAATAATGTGCTGCTCTTTTTTGTTGATGTGGGCGGAGTCATTAAACTCATGTTCGTTGTTTCACTATGAAAAAATGTATTTCCCTACAAAAAGTATTTGGAAGCATCTGTCAATCAACGGTATCTTTAAGCTCTGATTGGTAACCGCTCGAATCGCGTTGTGGGAAAGTTCAGCCGAGTTAGAGTCCGTACCCGCCCACTTCACCTCGCTTGAGAAAAGTTTCCCCTAATCGCTCATTTCGCTGGCGCTCGTTGACTTTGCATGGTGGCTTGTTGCTCATCGATTCCTGTGTGGACGCCGCCAAACGTTCACAGAGACAAAAACTTTTGATCCCAATCATTTATTCTACCTGACTCAGTCTAATGTTGGGGTTTTTTATAAGTAAATTAAATGTTGAAAGCCTCATATGCAAAATTTTCAGACAGACTCAGGGATGTGCCATCAAGTCAAGATAATCTCCCAGACTGTTTAAACCAATGTTGATAGCTCTGAGGGTGCATTTAGTACATCTTTTAATATGAACGTACTCTGCAGTCATACCTCCAGTATGTTTTGTTCTCACTATTCTATCACACAAGCAAATTAATGGCAGATGATCAGATTTGGGAATATAACACTATCTAAAATTTCATATGCCACATATCTCTATGACAAATAGAGCAGGCACAAAGGTTATCCCAGAGACAGGCTTTTAATTTAAAATCAAGTTTCATACCTGATGTCTCACTCTGTCTCTGCATTTTTGGTCTGGACCTTCATTATATTCAGTCCTGCTAAGAAAACCATTTTAAATTGGATAGCACACAGTGTGGACCTCATATATTAAATTTAGAGATGGCTTAGGAAATCCCAGTCAGCCAGTCGGAGACAGAGGATCATAAAGAACACAAAGGAAGCCTGTAACACAGGCAATGTGAAAATATTTCAGCTCACCAATGAGTCGGTGCTCACAGGGGTGCAAACACATCATTTGGACATCAACATTCATTCCTGTTTAAATCCTTTTTAATCGCAATTAGGGTCGCGGGGAGGCTGGTGCCCATCTCAGCCGACTCTGGGTGAAGGTAGGGTACACACTGGACAGCTCGCCAGTCCATCGCAGGGCAACATACACACAACCATTCACACTCACACTCACACCTAGGGGATGTTTTTGGACTGTGCGAGGAAACCGGAGTACCCGGAGAAAACCCACACAAGCACAGGGAGAACATGCACACTCCACACAGAAACGCCCCGAGCCCAGGACCTTCTTGCTGTGCGAAATCTTTGTTGGTGCCATAAAACACTGACAAAAGTGTTGAGATCCAGATGTGGTTCAGTACTTTTAGTGAAGAACTGATCAGAATTCAGGGTGAACAATAGGGACAGTCATAAATGGAAGGTACCTCTGCCACGCTGCACGGATAATGTAGCAAACAGGCCCTGCATGGGTATTGTTTTAATTACCCATGTGCTCGTCTTACAATATGTTATATATTATGTGGATGTGACCAAGTTACCAAAAAAACTAACTCTCCTGTTTAAAAGATTCACAAGATGCCTGAGGTTTGACCTTTCAAGGTCACTCAAGGTCAAAGGTAATTATCTCATTTGACAGTCCAGACATGGTATCCTATTAGTGTTCCATAGTAACAGTATGTCTATCAGCACTCGTCTCGAGGTCATAAACACTCAGAATGCTGTGACCTTGATTTTCACCTTTCAGGGTCACTCAAGGTCAAAGGAAATTGTCTTATGTTGAAAGTCCATATATGGATTCCTGTTAGTGTTCCATAGTAACGGCATGTCAATCGGCACTTGCTTTAAAGTTAAAAGTGGTCCATCTCCAAACCTTTGTGACCTTGCCCCTACCTTTACCTTAGACCTTGACATTCCCAAATCAACTCATCTCTGTTCCTCAGGTAAGCTGGCGTCCCCACCATGTTTGGTAAAAAGATGTTCAGAATTAAACACTGGCACTTTTAGATGTAATGTACTAAGTGGTTGCTCAAACCACAGATCTTGTGGGGTGCTTCTGGTATGCACGGGTTAGTACTCTGGTAGGAAGGTACCTTCCAACAAGGAAGGACAAATGGTGAACCAGGAACAGATTCACGAGCAGCTAATGCTCATGTGCATGTGGAGTGAAGGCTAGCCCATAGTCTGATCTCACAGAAGAGCATAAATTGCTGAAAAAGTTAATGCTGGCTACAATAGAAAGGTATCAGAACACACCGAACACACAGCAGATTGCTGTATTTAAGGCCATGTAGCTGCAGACCAGTCAGAGTGCACATGCATGACCCCTGTCCTCGGTTGAAAGTGCCTACAATGGGCATGTGAGCATCAAAACTGGACCATGGAGCAATGGAAGAAGACTGAATATCTGATGAATCCTATTTGCTGTTACATCCTATGTACAGCTGGGTGAAGAGGGTTCATGGGGTCGACATGGCAGAAGCACGTACTATATAAAGAAAGTAAGCCACCAGGAGCAGTGTGATGATCTGGGCAATGTTCTGCTGAGAAACACTTCTTTATGGCAGTAGCGTTCCCCGACAGCAGTACCTTCTTTCATCAGGATAATGCATCTCTTCTTTTATATCACAAAAACTGTGAAGTTGGCCTCCAAATTCCCCATTTGTGGGATGTGCTGGACAAACAAGTTCAAACCATGGAGGCCTAATCTTCAACTTAAGCAGAATTAAAGGATGTACTGTGATCTGCTTGGTGCCACAGCACACCCTCAGAGATCTAGTGGAGTCTATGCCATGATGGGTTTGAGCCATTTTGGCAAAAAACAAAAAGTAGGTCCTACACAATAATAGGCAGATGGTTTAAAAGTTATGGCTGATCAATGTATACAGCTCTGTATTAGTTCTGCATGGACACCATGTAAATAAAGCATTATTATATCTTACAGAACATCATTATCAACTTCACAACTTGTTATAATCATGGTTATCACGGGGCGGCACGGTGGCATGGTGGTTAGCACGTCCGCCTCATAGAAAGAATGTCCTTGGATCGAATCCCAGGTTCTGCAAGGGCGTTTCTGTGTGAGGTGTGCATGTTCACCCTGTGCATGGGTTTCCTCTGCATACCCTGGTTTCCTCCTACAGTCCAAAGACATTCACATTAAGCTTATATATTATAATGGGTTATGAATGAATGGTTTCGTTTAACATGTTACCAGCTAACAATAAAAAGAACGCATTTGAACAGCTGCTTTTAATTGTTTTTTTTTGATTCCCAGAGTTCCTTGGGCTTCGAGTATCCTAAATATTCCTCTGGTTACTGGAGTCATTGTACTGGCTGCAGGCCCAGAAGTTATTACTTTTCTTTTTACTTTTTCTCCCTACAGTATTCATAAAAGCATAAAATTCATTGACCAGGTGACTTCCCTCATGACTTGCCCTGGTAATCAGGAACTCTCTTTTTATTTCTTTTTTGTCCTCTGAGGAAGTTCGAAGGTAGGAAAGAAAAATCAATTTACTTCGAGAAAAAAGACTCACATTAAAGCTCGCCACATGGGGATGAGATTTAAATGTATTTTAAAGATTCTTTTCTTTTTTTTTTAAGCATCGCCAAGGTGGCAAAGTGAGTTAATGAAACCTAGCTTGGAGGCCATATTGATCATTTATTCATTGCTTTATCCTACTAGGGTCATGGGGAAGGGGGGGGGCCTGCAGCCTATCTCAGCCAACTCTGGGTGAACAGCTCTCCAGCCTACACACACACACCCATTCAACACTCACACTCGCACATAGGAGCTATTTGGAACAGCCAGGTAGCTTAATGTGCATGCCTTTGGACTGTGGGAGGAAACCGGTATACCTGGAGGAAACCCATGCAAGCATGTGGAGAACATGCAAACTCCACACAGAAACACTGTCACCAAGCCTGCGACTCAGATCCAGGACCTTCTTGCTGTGAGGTGGACGTGCTAACCACGACGCCACCGTGCGGCCCCATATTGGTCAGTTCAATCATTATTTATAAATAAGGCTGATATGGGGTGTGTGACAGAATATGGCAGGAAACTAATATTCTAATTCAGTTTTGGTCGCTTTCTTTACAATGTGTCATGTAGAGGGCAGGAAAACACCCTGAGTGGAACGTCAGTCCATCACAGGGCATCAGGCATGCGCACACACACACACACACACACACACACACACACACACACACACACACACACACACACACAGATGTACACACTTCCTACACTACGACTTCCTGCAAGATATGAAGTGCCAAGCAAGTTTCTTCACTTCCTCAGCTCTAATGACGTGGGAGTGATACTCACTCTGCTATTGTCAAGATAATAGTGCTAATTTATGCTACACCTAATATTTCATCTCACTTTCACCCATCCACCCACCCATCCACCCACACACACACACACACACACACTCACACACACACACACACAATGGAGAGGTGGAAAAATACCGAGTAGCTCCAGCACATATTAAACAATCCACAATCTTCAAAATGAAAACCAGAAGAAGCTCGCTACTGCTAGCAAGCAGTGATAACTGAAGCCTCTCTGTGTTTTTAATACCTCTGCGCCCAGCTGGCATGGCAGCCAAACCCATCGAGGGCAGATGGTTAGGCATCATGGGGGCATACCGCACACGCTGAATGATCCGGAAACATGATAAATAATACACAGTAAGAAGCAAGGTACACCGGCAGAGTGAAAAGCAGGATGTAATCATGTAATATCCGAACGTAGGAAGCTAAAACGAAGCTAAAAATACAAATCAACAACACTTTAGCCCTTTGTTTTTAAATCCTAATATATCATGATGGCTCAGTCAATGGGTCAATACAGAGTGACCCATTAAAACCTCCCACATTTTAAAGGTAAATGAAAATTAAAATGGTTAAAGATAATCAAATTATTATTCGCACTCATGAAACTTTATTCAATACAGTTTATATTCATCATGCTTGAAAGATGATCATCTGCCAAATGATGGCCGTTACTGTCTACTCCACAGGTGTCAAACTCAAGACCTGAGGGCCAAACCTGGCAAACTAACTCATTTATGTGGCCCGCGAGTGCTTTTAAAAAATATATGAATATCGTACATTTTTCACATCAACCGTTACCATGAAACATAATTCATCGTCCATCCACTAGGTGGCGGCAAACCTGTTTCAAGTGTCATTCATGGCTTGGGAAAGATTGCAAGCTAGCAGGTTGCTGTCAGGCATTGTCAGAAAAGGAAAGTAAATAAATGTTAAAAGTTCTCCTGCTGCATAGCAATCTCAAGGGCTTCAAAAGTTTGGGGTGAATGAGTATACAAAGCTGAGTCTGGAAATTCTTAACCCACTACAAGATCTGGATCGTTTTGGTTCCTTCCTTCGAAAGGCCCTCTGTGTGGTGATCACGGAGTGGTTGTTTGTGAGGAATGCTTTGATATTGACCGCATGGTGTGCTTCCGACCACACCGCGTTGGCGACTGAGGACGAGGAGTTGGGTTTGGGTTACCAACAGACCTTAGGACCGCCTCACCTGCCTCACTAAGTTTCATGTGTGCAAATAATAATTTGATTCTCTTTAACTATTTTTTTTTATTACTTATCTTTGAAATGTGGGAGGTTTTATTGGGTCACCCTGTACTTGGATTTATTCCAAGAGTAGATGTTTTACTGTTGTGCTCATAGTGATGGCGTGGGGGGTGGGGGTGTTGGGCTATGGTGATGGTTTTAAGGTATTAGGCTACATAGGTATTCATCCAATTCAAGTCATATTTAGTAAAATTGAAATTGACCCTGAGCCCATTTCACTTCCAATTTAAATGTGCTGAGTAAAAGGCCTCCATAAACAAGAACAAATCTCCTGCAATTTATTTCAATCCAATGCTTTTACAGAATGCTTCAGATAGCCATGAATAATGGGTTTATTATTCAAACAGTAAGATTTTTAGTACTTTACAACATGAATAGTATGGCATGCACATCAGTGAAGAAATGTTTATATATAATATACGAACAAATATATGAAAAGAGGTGCCGGATGCTATATTATACTGAATTCATGTTGTATTTTCTGTATGTAACAAAATTATAATCAGTCAGAGCTACAACAACATGTGAATGATCCCCAATATAAAGTTGGCCAGTCCATCCCAGGGCCAATGCTCACACTCACACCTTAGGGCAATTTGGAACAGCCAGTTAGCCTAATGTGCACGTCTTTGGACTGTGGAAGGAAACCGGAGTACCTGGAGGAAACCCACGCAAGCACAGAGAGAACATGCAGTAATATAAAGATTCTCATAAACAGGACATTCACCAACAGATGAACTGAGAAGCACCTGCCTGGTTTTACACAGCAGTCAGCACTATTGAACTATCAGCTGAGTCAGAACGTATTTTTTGGGGGGACGCCTACTTATAAAATCCATCCTAACGTTATTAGTAGTGGTTAGCACGTCTGCCTCACAGCAAGAAGGCGTTTCTGTGTGAAGTTTGCATGTTCTCCCCGTGCTTGCATGGGTTTCCTCCGGATTCTTCGGTTTCGCCCGACAGTCCAAAGACATGCACATTAGGCTAACCAGCTGTTCCAAATTGCCCCTAGGTGTGAGTGTGATTGTGAATGGTTTGCGATGGTCTGGCGAGCTGTTCTGGGTGTATGCCACCATCGCCCAGTGTCGTCTGAGATAGACTCCAGCCTCCCTGCAACCTTAATGGGATTAAGTGGTTTTGGTAAATAAGAGAGAGAGAAAGGAGAGAGAAGTACAAGGCTAGGTAGCTAGTACGATTCTACCATTTATAATAGCAGTGGATGACAGTTTGTATTAATGTATGTAATAAAGAAGTATATAACTGTGAATTCTCTGGTGAAGTTAGAAAAATTTCAGTGACTGTAACAGACAAGTGTGTGCCGCTTGAGCTACAACGCGTCTTTTCTGGGAATTCTGTTAGTCAAGCATATCCACACTTTCTTACTTTATAGGAGAATAACATTTTTAAAAACACTTCTGCAGGGAAAATTATTAAAAATGAGCAGATATCAGCTTTCCAGATCAATCAAACACTGGAGATGGAAAAAAAAAGAGACATGGAAAATAGGATGTATCAAAAAGTCGTTGAAATACATGGGGATAGATGATGCTAAAAATTGTCCAGCAGCCAGCCAATAGGACCGCTAGACTTCAAATTTGAGATGCGATATGTATATGTATAGGTATATGTATATATTTCCAGCTTCCCCTGCAGCCCTGACGGATAAGTGGTATAGAGATAATGGGTAAAAAGCCGGTGCTATGGCTATGTTAGCACAGACCTGGTTATTAGCTACAGATTAGAGCTGGCCTTTGTTTTGGTAAGTAGCCATTTTAAAATAATGGACAGCAAATGCTAACAATTTCACCACTTTAATTAAAACCAATCTTATCAAAACATGTAGTTGTACTAGGCTTTTCATTCATTATCTGAATGAATGAATTTTCTGGGGACAGCAGTGACATCCCACTGATAGTAGGGCCTGAACCCCCAACCTTGGGATCAGTAATCCAGTGCCCTACCACCGGGCCACCACTGCCCTGTACTAGGTTTCTGAGCTCATTATTTAAAGCTTAAATGAATTTAAAAATGCTACATTCATGATGACATTTAAGAGGTTTATTTATTTACTTGTTTGTTAATAGATTCTTTGAATTTACAGAAAATGTGCTATATCATGATATGTGTTGTTATCTATAAGAATATAAGATTTTGGTTATATTGCACAGCCTTACTGAGGACATCAAACAGATTTATTGCTAATCCCACTAGACCTTCATAATGTCGGAACGTCACACTTGTCACATGTGTATTATACAAATAACAAAGCCTAAAACAAAACACATGCAAACAGTGCCAACCTGGCATTTAAATGAAGGTTAAATTTTTATTATATGACCAGCAGTATGTTAGCTATTGTATGCTAGTAGTGTGCTACTGTAACGTGACATAAATTCCATAAACTTTGAGCAGAATTAATATTACAGCTTAAAATGTAGCTGATTACTCTGGGAAGGTATAGATTTAGACACTGCCTAAAGGTGGAGCTCCCTATAGATATCTGTAGTGATAGGTGTCCGAAGGCGGATTCTTATAAGAGAAGAGCAGCTCCTTTAAACGCTGAATCAACTTCAGCTCTGGAGGAAATAAATAAAGATTCAAATACATCTCTCCTGTGTTTTCTCCCCTGTGTTTTCCGACTATGTTCTGTAGCGAAAGAAGGAAAGGGTAACACTGAGTTGTTGTTTTTTTCACCGCTTTTCACTCGCTGATTTCCACCTTCATTTGTATCACCTGTCTTGTTAGTTTATCCGTTATCCTGTTAATGTTTGGTGTTGTTTTGCTCGATGAACATTTGTCTGCCTACCTAAAAACTGGTAAATAAAATAAAAACTAGTCCCACTGTGTTGTTTATTCTGTGTAAATCTTACCAGTGGTGTGTGAGCCATTATTTTTTGGGTTTCAGTTTTGTTATTAATTATAAATCTGTCAGTTTTTTTTTATTTTTTTATTGATGCCCAACGTCATGCAAGTCTGCGATCCTTAACAGCCAATCATCATTAACTCAGACGTGTGGCAGCCTTATTGGGTTTCCATTGGTGGGCACATGTGGACATGGGACAAGCATCCAAATCATGTTTGATGCCTATGAAGCTCCACTCAGGAGCTCTGCTATAAAGTAAACTAAATTATGTACCAGCTTGTTATCAGGTATTTTTAATGGTTTCAGTTACACAAAGTTAAAGCATGCAGGTGTGCAAGCAAGCAAAAAGACAGAAAAAGGAAGTAGTGAAAAAGCAAAGGGAGGGTATAATCTGTACTAGAACGAAAAAGGCAGCTCTCCCAAGTCACTGTTTTGTAGTCACTAATTTGAATTTTCCCAGCGGCCACTGAGTCGCCTGTCTAGCATTAATGAGACAAGTGTTAAACAATATGGAAATGTTCTACTGTTACTACACAGGTATTGTCGATCTGTTAGTTAAGCCATTGGATCTGCCAGTTTTTCCATTTTAAAAGAGCCTATAGGTGCATGTTCTATGCTAATAATATAAGGATAAATGACTAACAATGCTCGTCTTTGTGCTTCGCCTCCTGGACGTTACAATACCTTCAAATAACTGCTTTGTTTTGCAGCGAGGTTAATGCTGTTTTCACTGCGCTGTTTGCATGCTGCTGTCAAAAGCCATCAGAAATGTGTGTTTAAATGCGGGCTTCCAAAATGTACTTCCCAGAGGAGCATTCCACCAAAGCCAATTAGCATTAAAACACCCTTTCAGTTGCCAAATGACTTCTACGCCCTTGTGTAACATGAAGGACTAGGCAGAATTTATGTATGAAGCTTATTACATCCACAGAAGGTTAACAAAATCCACAGTAGTGAATAACAGAGTCCTATAAACACTGCTGATAAAAAGAAATCCTCAAAGCACAACCCCAACAGCACAAAAGGTGATCCTAAAGCAGATCCATCATTTAACTACTACTCATAAGACTTCACAGTAAGCACTAAAAATGGTTATTTACAAAACAAGCAATAAATAACAGGTATCATGTGAAACTAGGGTTGGGTGGTATGACGGTATATACCATCGTGACTGTCTACTTTGTCTATCGAACAGATTTGTGACACCATTTATACCATGGAGGCAAAAACTGTATATATTCTCCCTTAATCACCATGGTTACACTGCCACGACACCGGGGGAATCAGCACTACAGCAAATTGTTTGGCTGCCGGCGAGCCAGCTTTGCTACCCATTGTGCGTGCATGTAACTTGAAGACAGCAAGAGGCATGGAGAAGGCATTGAGGTAATTCCAAAATTACTTTAGGTTGTTGATTATCATTTCTACATTTTCCAAAAGTCTCTGGTGCAGAGCTGAATACACATAACCTAGCAAAAAAGGCAGAAATTACCTGACTTCATTGTCAAGTGTCAAAACAGTAAGCAGTAGCATGTGCTAATCCCTTTCAGAGCATGCACGGAGAAAAAAAAGTGATCGCGAGAAGAAATCTCGATGATGGAAGGAAATTACACACACCATAAATGACAGACATATGTAAGGACATGGTCCTGATTCACAGTGTTGAAAAGCTGGGCTTCAGAAAGTCAGTACCCTCGACCCCAGGTATTTAATGCCTAGGTCCAAATACATCACTGACATTAGGTTACCACATTGATATACAGAATTCCAGGCCAAAATTAATTTATTCAACATGAAAGAAGAAAATAATTAATTACTTTTATTACGAAAGTACAATGTGGTAATTTTAAGCTATTAATTGAATTAACAGGGGAAAATATTATGTTGTGATATATTAACGTGATATAAAGTTATTTTTGCCTTGACTGGAGATTATGACCATATCAGCAACCTCTATGTAAAACCAATCAATAACCATACCAATAAGATTACAACTCTGTGAATGCTCCCTCTACTGGCAGAGTGTTATTTAACACCTAGGTATCACTACACATATTCACAAACTGCTCAGGACCTGTAACTGACATTAGATAATAAAAGCATTACTTGACATTTCATGTGTGCTTGAGGTATTGTACTGCACTCAAACTGCTCTCAAATTCAAATGTCAGATGCATTAGGCATTAAATTGATTCAATAATGTGTAACAATCAGCTATGCAAACATGCTGACATCCATCCATCCACCCCTCCATTCATCCATCCATCCATTATTTATACCACTTAAGTACTTAAGGTTGTGAGCTGAAGCCCAGCTGCACCAGTCGCTAATTTATTACAGGGCTTACACAAAGACAAGCAGCCATTCATACTTTCATTCATATCTATAGGAAATTTAGAGCAACCACCTGACTTCATCCATATGATTTTGGACTGTTGGAAGAATCCGGAACACCCGGAGGGGGAAAAAAAGGTACAGGAAGAACATCTTAACTCTACACTGAATGTCCACATGTCTTTGGACAGTGGGAGAAAACAAAATAAAAAACAAGGAAAAAACAAGGATACCCACAATCCCAAAACCCTTCTTGCTCTTGCTATCCATTATGACATCAGAAAAGTTATTAATATGCACTTTAATATTGTACAATTGTTACCTCTGTCAAGTTTTATCTTGGGTTTGTTTGTTTGTTTGCAGGATTACGCAAAAAGTTTTGTTGGGATTTTGATGAACTTTCGACCAGAAGTGGCGCTTTGAACAAAGAGGACTCCATTAGATTTTAGAGAGAATCAGATCATTATTTTTTTAAAGATTGTTTAACATTGTTATTCAGGACAAGATTTTTTTTAAGTGTATTATTACAGCAGGCACAGCAGGGGGTGCTGTGTACTTTCTGTTATTACTTTGGCTTGGTGGAGGTTTGCGCTCTCCGAGTGTTCTGGTTAAAAATATACTATCATCCACAAGACTAGTAAGTATATATTGTTACTTACAGAATGTTATAACAGTTATAAGCAGTCAGAAACTTATTAGCCTCTCTTTAGGGTGCTTAGTGAAATTTCAGCAATCGTATGTTTACTGCAAACCACACTGTGCAACATGGATTTAATAAACTTGGGCTACAGCATAAATCAATATGCAATCATGAAACGTCTTCGATGTTTATCCATTTGCACCGCTACATTGGTAAAAATGAAGCTAAGCAAGAATCGAGCCTTTGCAATAATGTTATTTATGTCTATAGAAAGAAATCCAATTCCGTGAGATGAAGAAGGAGGAGGAGGACAACATTGATAGGGAAAAGAGGCCATTTTGGGATGCTAATTTTGCCAAAAAGAGCACATAACTTAATTGTTTTACTATATATATATATGTATGTTCATTGAATGGAGTGAGAAGGGAATTAATAGTGCTGCATAAAAATGATCCCATCCTGTTTCTGTTTAATAACGTTCCCTCGCTCTGTCAAGTCAACATACGGTCTCTGCAAGTTTAATATTGCTCCAGTAATATCACTGCATCCCTATGATGAATTTAACAGTCTTCACTGCACTCTCAGAGGTCCCTGAAACCCAAATAGGTAATTACAAAACATATGGTTTTTCTATTTCTGGAGATGGAAGCATGGGAGAGAGCGAGAGAGTGAGAGAGTGAGAGAGAGAGAGAGAGAGAGAGAGAGAGAGAGAGAGAGAGAGAGCAGAAAAGAAGACATTTAGACCGAGATATGGATTATTATATATGGACAAAAAGAAAGGAGAATCCAATAATTTAGGCTTTTTTTTAAATATTTTTTTCCCTCCCCGATGCTTCTGGGATACAGAGTTCATACATAGATATGGTAATAATGACCTGTCCCAAAGTCTCTTAGCCATAACCCCAAAACCCAAAGCACTGCAGGAAACAAAGACAACGTCTGGCAATACTAAGCTCTACTGGAGTTTCAGAAGAAAGGGAAGGAGACTATAAATAGGCAATGTACGTGAAACATCAAGAGCTTGTTAGTACCTCTCATCTGGTTGAAAAGGTGTTGAAGTTCTCCATAAGTAGCAAGTGAGATTGCTGATAGCTCACACAGATTTTCACCTGTGTTTCTTCTCTTACTGATCTCCAACCGCTAACACAGGAAACCATATCCGAGTGTTCGAAATACATAGCAATATCATCAAAATAATGACACCACGGAAAGATAATCTGAACACAGAGTTCTCTTTTTAAGCTTCAGATTACACTTCCCGACCAAAAAACCTCACACTCTAATATTTTATTGGAGGCACCTTTATCACTGGTTACAGCACGTACTCTCCATGGCAGTGTTGTTTCAGTTGGTCAGGTCAAGGCTCAGCAACATTACAGTAATGTGGCAATAAAATAACCTGAATGTACAAAATGACCAGGTTACCCCACCAGCGGACTTCTTTCTCCCTGATGGCATGCATAGTCGTCGTCGTTCGTATAATTTCCAGGTTCATACTGGGATGACTGCATTACAAAGCCAGTTTATGGTCTCTGGGTCC
>JBCNYH010000008.1:2530109-2554913 GCA_039654325.1 Tandanus tandanus | reverse complement strand
TAGTGCACACCTCCCAAGTGACCCGCATCTGGCGGGTCCAGCCCGCAAATTGACTACAAAACCCGCTTACCCACCCGCATAATGAAAAACCCTCCTTTCATATCCTTTCCCCCCCCCCCCCCCCCCCCCGTAGTGATATTATTATATTAAACCTGGGATTTTATTTTCGGAAGCCGCTGTTATACAATCACAAGTGACAACTCTGTTCTGTGTTATAAAACATTATTGCTAACATGGTGGATATGAAAGAAAGAAAGACAGACAGAGAGAAAGAAGGCGAAGAACCCCAGTGTTAAGTGCTCTACTTCAGACAAGACAAAATGGACACTTGATTGATGTCTGCTAACTCGTGTTTCCCAGATACATTAGCAGATCTCCAACTCCATGATCCATTTCATTCTCTCGAGAAAATCAAACAAAAGCCAGGTTACATGCTCGACTCGAGCACATGAGGGAATAAGGAACAGGAATCGAGCCTAAGCTAAAAATAGAGAAGGGTGATTTTTCAGCTCAGGGCTTGTTTTTCGACGGAGATTACAGTAGAACAGGTTGTTCATGTTGCAGGAAAGCTGTCAGCGCCGATCTCTGTCCTTTCAGATTGCATCATTTGATACACATTTACTCTGGCATTGTCAAAGTCAGACACAAAGAAATCCATTTTGTCTCTTTTCTAGTAAATTACCAAATCTCACTTGACTCGAAGGCTCTGATAAAAAAAAACAAAAAAAAACCCAGTATATAACTGTGATCTACTGCCACCTTGTGTCGATAGAGTCGCTGCAGTCTTTTTATGGTTTGTCTGGAGGGTGAACAATAGAGATAACACCCGCGTTACTGAATATCATTCATTCATTCCCTTCTAAGCCGCTTAATGCTTATTAGGTTGGCACCCATCTCAGATGACTCTGGGCGAGGGTGGGGTACACCCTGAACAGCTCGCCAGGCCATCACAGGGCCAGAATATCGTTACTAATACTATATTTATACTTATAATATTCCCTGAAGGTGAGGTGAATATTCCTCCACCCTGAGGTGAATAACTGTTTTGGTATATACTACAGAGGAATACAGGAATACAAACTAAAACGAGTGGCGCAGCGGTTAGCACATCCTGGGTTTGATTCCCAGGTTCGAGCAAGTTTGCATTTTCTCTCCGGGCTGGCGTGGGTTTCCTCTGGGCACTCTGGTTTCATCCCACAGTCCAAAGACATGCACATCAGGATGATTGGCTGTTCCGAATTGCCCCTAGGTGTGTGTGTGTGTGTGTGTGTGTGTGTGTGTGTGTGTGTGTGTGTGTTGGCCCTGTGAGCGAGCTGTTCAGAATGTACCTTGCCTTCGCACAGTGTCGGCTGAGATGGGCTCCAGCCTCTCCACGACCCTCGTGAGATTAAGTTGAATTACTATTTTTGATACACTGTATTAATCCCGTGAGGGAAATTTGGCTCTGAATTTAACCCTTCCAAACTACATGTGCGCGCGCGCACACACACACACACATACACACACAAAGCAGTTGGGGGTTAGGTGGCTTACCCGACCCGGTTAGAGTCGGCTGAGATGGGCGCCAGCCTCCCCGTGCTCCTTGTAGGATTAAGTGTTCTGCAAATGAGTGAGAGGAGTGTGTGTTTACTACTTGCCTTTTAATTTATACCCTCAACATGCCTCCTTCTCTACAGTAATGCGGTTGTATTTGCAAAATTAAAAAAAAACATTTTAATTATATATATTTTATATATATATATATATAGGCCCTGCAATGGTCTAGTGAGCTGTTCAGGGTGTACCCCGCCTTCGCACAGGGTTGGCAGAGAAATTGTATTTTTTTTTTAGAAGACAATCATATAGTTTATACATGAAAATAAAAATATAAATTCCTACTCAATCCTTAATTCAACTTCAGTAGAGGCTTCTGTATTCTTTAGGATCTGGAACCTATCCCAGGAACGCCTGACATGAGGTGGGGTTTGGAATACACCTTGGCTTGGATGTCAGTTCATCGTAAGGCATCACTCACACCCATTTTCAGATAAAGAGGCAGTTTACCGTAAACCAAACCAATACTGGAACGTTTTTGAGAGGTAGGAAGAGAGCGGGGTGGGACAGTTGCGTAGTGGTTAGTTAGCACCTCCGCCGCACAAGAAAGAAACCCTGGGTTTCCTCTGGATACACCGGTTTCCTCCAATAATCCAAAGACATGCACGTTAGGCTAACTGCCTGTTCCAAATTGCCCCTAAGTGTTGATGAGAGTCTGAGTGTGAATGCTTGTGTGTTTTGGCCCTGCGATAGTCTGGTGTACGCCGTTTTCGGCCCAGCCCAGTAAAGGCTCTGCGACCCTGATAGGATTAAGTGGTTCTGGTTCAGCACAGGAACTGCACACAGACATGGAGAGATGGTGAAACTCCGAAGACGGCAATATGAGCTCAGGATCGAACCGGGGATCTTAATTCAACTCAATCAAATGAATTTTAACCTTTAGTCCTTACACACATCTTACTGGGAACAATCCCTCCATCTGCTCTCATCACACTGCTTATTAAAAGGGAACATCATTAGCGCTGCAACCAATTTCACCATCAGTTTATTCCGATGAGAGATTTTTAGCACAACTTTAATAATAATAATAAATAATAATGTTCTGGACACCATTTATCAACTTTTCTTACAGTAAACAGAAGTAGGATGTGTTTACAATCCTGCCAGCATCTGGTTGGGTCAAGCCAGTTCCATATACTGTATTTCCACCTCGCTCTAGATAAAAACCCCAGAACTGACAGAAAATCAATCCATAAGGACAACTGAATTGTCTGTAACACTCTAGAGACACATTATGCAACAAAAGGATCAATGATCTGAAAGACACAGAGACCCCCGACAGCCTTATAGAGAAGTTTGGAGCCACTGGGACGTTTTCTAGAGCTGGAGTTCAGCCAAATGTAGTAAATGGGGAGAAAAGGCTGTAAGTCAGGGACATGATTGGGCCTTTATGGTAGCAGAGCCAGACAGAAAACGCCTCTCATTAGAAAAAGGTCAACATGCATTTATAGTACTCGTGCTCTAAGAACCAGCATTCTGAAGAAACCCGGGCTGAACTCCTTCCTGAACGCCAGGCATTACCAGTATACTACTAGTAATACTTTCTCATTATCTCATTTGCCGAACCGCTTTATCCTACCCGGGTCACGGGGAAGCTAGGGCCTATCTTAGCCGACTCTGGGTGGAGATGGGGTACACCTGGGTATTTGGAATACCCAGTTAGCCTAATGTGCATTTCTTTGGACTGTCGGAGGAAACTGGAGTACTCGGAGGAAACCCACGCAAGCACGGGGAAAACATGCAAACTCCACACAGAAACACCCAAGGCCGGGACTCGAACCCAGGACCTTCTTGCTGTGAGGCGGACGTGCTAACCACTACACCACCATGCTGCCCAAGACAAAACAGTGAATGCGTATACACACACGTGTGTGTGTGCGTGCGTGCGGGCACCATACACCCATCTAACAACCCTGATTGAATCATTCATCCATTCATCTGCTGAACCGATTAATTGCACTAGGGTTGCGGGAAGGCTGGAGCCTATCTCAGCCGACTCTGGGCGAAGGCGTGGTACGCCATTCACACTCACACCTAAGCGCAAATTGAAACAGCCAGTTAGCCTGTTAGCCACTTAGTGCATGTCTTTGTACTGTGGGAGGAAACCAGCGTACCCGGAGGAAAAAAATTCAAACTCAACACAGAAACACCCTCGGCAAGCTTGCGACTCAAATGCAGGACCTTCTTGCAGTTAGGTGGACATGCCAACCACTACGCCATCGCACCCCTAATCTATTTGTGCCTGTCGATGGTACCTCGCACTGTCTGTGCCCCTCTAGGTGATACATTCATTTTATTTCATGTCTTTATGATTAAATGTATTCGAAAAGTGAGGAATAAACTAAACTACATGATTCGGAATTCTATCATCCGGTGTGTTACCCAGAGGAGGATGAGTTCTGGTCTGGTTCCTCTCCAAGCTGCTTCATGTTATTCATACCATTGGTTTGTTCATTACAGCTCGAATAAATGTGCATCCAGATTCATATAAAGCTACTACTGACAATCTATTTGTTGAAAGTGCTACACCAGTCAAATTGCACTCCAACTTAGAAAACCGAAGCCGATCTGAACGGAAACGATACTCTACTGCGCGCTCAGGTGATCCGGTGTTATTAGTCGAAAACTAAAGTCCGGTCCCTTGAGGAGTCAGAAGAGTTTGATCACAGCCTCAACCAACTGTATAGTGTTACTTTATAGGAACAGACAGCATAGAGGGAGAAGGGTTCCACAAGCCTAAAATAGCCAAGGAAATACCGGTATTACCAGGGCAGACTAGCTCCTGGACACGCGCATTCCTTCTGACATTCACCACCACACTATTTATACCTGCTGATGTGCATAGATCATCTTTCTACATGTAGGTCAGTCCGAAAAACGTTACGCATGAGACGCTCACATTCACTCTGAGAGACGGGGTGAAGTCAGAAGAAAGATAAACGTGATGTAGAAATGGGAGGAGAGGATATAGAGGGGACCGAGGACACAGAAAACAAAAAAAAATGGAAGGAAATTCATTAATTTTACGAAACAGGGAGTCGGAAGCCTATCTCAGCTGACTGGGTGAAGGCGGGGTACACCCTGAACAGCTCAACAGACCATCGCAGGGTTACATACACACACACTCAAGCACTCATACTCACACCTAGGGGCCATTTGAAACAACCAATTAGCCCGATGTGCATGTCTTTGGACTGTGGGAGGAAACCGGAGTACCCAGAGGAAACCCATGCAAGCATGGGGAGAACCTGCAAACTCACGCAGAAACATCCTCGCCGAGCCCGGGACTTGAACCCAGGACCGTCTTGCTGTCAGGTGGATGTGCTAACCATTATGCCACCATGCCACCCATATTCCAGACAATGGACTTCTGGATACTCCGCTTAATCCTACTAGGGATCTCGGCGACGCTGAGTAAACGCGGGGTACAACCTGAACAGCTCGCCAGTTCATCGCAGGGCAACACACACAACCATTCACACTCACACTCACACCTAGGGGCAATTTGGAACAGCTAATTAGCCTACTGTGCATGTCTTTGGGCCGTAGGAGGAAACCGGAGTACCCGGAGGAAACCCACATATGCACAAGGAGAACATGCAAAGTGCACACAGAAACGCTCTCGCCGAGCCCGGGACTCGAACCCAGACCTTCTTGCTGTGAGGTGGATGTGCTAACCACTACACCACCGTGCCACCGCCATGTAAAACAAGTAGCCAGAAAGAGAGCAAAAAAGAGAGAGAACAGAAGAGTGAAGGAGAAGGGGTGAGCACTTGATCGAAGCTGCTGATTGGTCAGCACACTGTGACTGCTTTTTGTGAGGTGTTTTTTTTGGGGGGGTAGAATAAATGATTTCTATAAAAACAGTGGCAGTCACCACACAAAAACTGCACCGCAAAGAAAGAGAGAAATAAACTCCATGAGGCAGGTTTGATGAATGATCCCATCACCTGAGCTCAGATTTAATTAAACCCAGTTGTGAAATTAAACCCAGGGAAGGAATGAGAAAATTACCTCTTCGTTTGATAACTAATGAGTTTTGTTCTTCAGGTGCACTGCAGCATCAGAGACCCGCGCTTTAAAACTACAGAGAACGCTTTAACCTCGCGAGTCATAAAGCTCTACGGCCAGGAAATCCACCAAACATCCTTCAGTGCACCATTAGGGCCCTGTATTCTGACAGCCCATTGGACCGACAGCACTAACCATAACCCAACTGATTTAAGCAAGGTGCCCATCTTACATGAGGACCAATGGGCTGTCAGAACATAGAGCCGTCCCCTCCTGTGAACACGCATAGATGTTTAGAGTAATAGCCTGCCCTCTGTTCTCATGCATTCATTCATTCTTTTTCTAAGCCGCTTAACCCTTATTAGGGTCGCGGGGAGGCTGGCGCCCATCTCACCCGACTCTGGGCGAGGGCAGGGTACACCCTGAACAGCTCGCTAGGCCGTCACAGGGCCAACACATGCACAACCATTCACACTCACACCCAAGGACAATTTGGAACGGCCGATTAGCGTAAAGTGCATGTTTTCGGACTGTCGGAGGAAACCGGAGTACCCGGAGGAAACCCACACAAGCACGGGGAGCATGCGAACCTCACACAGAGACGTCCGAGCCTGGGAATCGAACCCGGACCTTCTTGCTGTGAGGCGAACGTGCTAATCACTACGCCACCGTGCTGCCCTCATTCACCAAACTGCTTAATCCTATTAGGGTCGCGGGGAGACTGGAGCCTGTCTCAGCCGACTCTGGGTAAAGGCGAGGTACACCCTGAACAGCTCGCCAGTCCATCACAGGCCAACACACACACACACAATCATTGACACTCTCTCTCACACCTAGGGGCAATTTGGAACAGCCAATTAGCCTCATGTGCATGTTTTTGAACTGTGGGAGGAAACCCAGGTCCCCCGAGGAAACCCACGCAAGTACAGTGGGAACATGCAAACTCCGCACAGAAATGTGGGACTCGAACCCAGGACCTTCTTGCCTTGAGGCAGACGTGCCTACCACTACACCACCATGCCCCCCCCCCTACCCCCGCTTGTCAGCAGCTGGAACCTTAGTGTAGACCCTCTTCTGCTTTTTTTTTAAATGAAATCTATTACGAGCCTCTGGGATAAAGACACCATGCACAAAGCTGTCTACCCACATCACGCACCCCTAATTTCTAAAATAAAGATCTGTCAGAAACTCACAAGAACTGTCACATTCTTTCAAGCAGAAACCCAATAACGATTTATGGGACTTAATTACCCGAGTAGCTTCTCACACCAGTGTCTCCCAGTTCATCAGCATGTGACAGCATTTCCTGGTTCTAATGAACAATTATTCGACAAAGGTGAGGTGGATGTCACTAAATAATTCCCGAGCCAAAACGCTGAAGGAAACTCTCACTCACTCATTTGCTGAACCGTTTAATCCTACTAGGGTCGCAGGGAGGCTGGAGTCTATCTCAGCCGACTCTGAACTGGCTCCGGCTTCCACAGCCACGAAACCATCATACGCAAAGGATGGACGATTAGTTTCCAGGGGCGGCACGACGGTGTAGTGGTTAGCACGTCCGCTTCATAGCAAACAAGGTCCTGGGTTCAAGTCCCGCATTTTTGTGTGGAGTTTGCCTGTTCTCGTCATGCTTGCCTGGGTTTCCTCCAGGTACTCCGGTTTCCTTCCACAGTACAAAGACATGCACATTAAGCTAACTGGCTGTTTCAGGTTGCCCCTAGGTGCGAGTGTGAGTGCTTGTGTGAATTAACATGCAGTAGACAGGATGTACCCAGCCTTCGCCCAGAGTCGGCTGAGATAGGCTCCAACTTCCCTGCGACCCTAGTAAGCGGTTTGGCAAATGAATGAATGGTTTTGAGAAATTTATTTATCATTATATAACATCCTTTTACTGAATCATAACTGCCGCCTCATTTCCTGACCCAAGGGTGGCCTAGGGGTGGTCAGCTGTCTACAATGATTTTTCCAAACCAGAGCCCTAGCGAATTCTTAATACGTTTCTGACAGACAAGCACCATCAAAAAGCAGCACTACAGAAATCTATCAGTTTATATTCACATTAGGTCGTGGTTAGCACAACCGCCTCACAGCAAGAAGGTCCTGGGTTCGAGTCCTGGGCTTAGCGCGAGCATTTCTGTGAGGAATTTCCCTGATCTCCTCACGGTTGCGTGGGTTTCCTCCGGTTTCTTCCTACAATCCAAAGACATGCACATTAGGCTAATAGGTTGTTTCAAATTGCCCCTAGGTGTGAGTGTGAATGGTTGTATGTGTGTGTGTCACTCTGTGATGGATTGGTAGAATATGACTGGGGCAAATCAGGATCATGATCATGTGAGCGCACCTCTAGGCTAATTGGCTGTTCCAGATTGCCCCTAGGTGTGCATGATTGTGTGTGTTGTGGCCCTAGGATGGACTGGCGAGCTGTCGAGCTGGCTCCAGCCTCCCTGCGGCCCTAATAGTATTTTTATTTTTTTTTTTTCCTCCCCTAATTTTAATCGTATCCAATTCCCACCCCTCAAGTGTTACCTCCATATCAGATACGACCACCACCAACCAGAAGGGGGCGTAAGCATGCACATACCCCCTCCGTGACATGCGAAGGTGCCACCCGCCTCTTTACGAACTGGCAGAGACGGCCTAACACACTCGGAGGAACGCGCTGTGGGCATTTTCACAGTCTCTCAGAGCCATCAGTCCCAAAGGCTTCAAAAATAAAAGGGTTTTAATTTGCTAGGTTTTTTAAGTAGTAATTTTCTTAAATGTTTAAGGTTATAAAAACGTTTTAAATTTTGGCTGTAACGTGAATTTCTTGGAAGTTATGGCCTTTGAAAGTCCGCATGTCCAAAACAATTAAATTTCTTTAAAAACCGTCATTTTCAATAATAGTAAAATTTCTAAGTTAAAACCAGGTCAATTTTTTAATTTAATTTTAATCACATTATTTATTTAGTTTACTGGAGGACTTATTACAATTTTCATTATTATTATTCTTCATTTCTTCGGCGTCCTCAGGATTTCTTTCTCGAACCACATTCCTGCACTGAGTACATTTGCTAGGAAGAGTCGCGGGTTTGTTAACATGTTGTGGATTTTTTCCTAGTTTCTCAAACTCCAGTTGAACTTTACTTGCAGTAGTTCAGACATTTTAATATTGTCACTGTTTGTACTTGTGAGTTAAATGTTCAGTAATTAGCCTGTTAAGTGTCCAGTTATTCTTGGTTCGAACTCAGCAACCCCATGCACCTGTAAAGACACACAAAACCCACACCATCCCCAAAAGTAAGAAAAGCAAAGAATTCAGTTTTGCAAGAGGAAGTAATAAGTAAGATTAGTAGACGCCTGCACATGCAGGTTTTAGTAGTCATTAAAATAAATCATGAACATGCCCACAAGTCGTAAATATCGCAAACACTGTGAAATGTCCAAATAATGTCCACTCCGACAATTGCTGGTGTATATCAGTAAGCTGTGATTACGAATCCTGAAACACTTTATTCACTGAATGTTATTTTCGATTGATGTTATTAGTTTATTATAAGGAAATTTTGCTGCTTTATTCTGTGAGTAATTAAATAATTGTTCGTTCATTCAGTCAGTGTACCAATAATTATATATTATACAGATATATAATCTGGGATTCAATATCACTTGAGTCTATCAGAAAGTTTGAAAGTTGAATAACAGAACCAGTGACTTTTTACTAGTAGAAATAAATCTATAAATTCAGGGAAGGTAACAAATATAGGACACCTTAAGTTTTGTGACAAAAGGTTCCGGAGTGGACAGACTTTCTGACACTCTTTCAGTGTGGGCTCGTATCCAAATCAGCAGCCTGTAAGATTCCAAATGTTTAGTATATAAAATATGTAGCAAATGGATATTTTTTCTGAGCTTTTATTGGTAGAAATATCTTTTGTGTTAATTTACTGATGGCATAAACCTAGATTTCGGAGTGGACACTTTTGGACGGACACATTTTCACATGCTTGTGTAATCGACATTTCAGAAGCTGGTTCAGATGTTAAGATCTGCTCTAGATACCTAGATGTGCTTTATAAAAAGTGTATCTGATACATTTATTATCATCACAAGAAATAGAAAAGTCGGAGTGGACATTTTGGACGGACACTCCCTCGCATGTATTCAGACCTGCCCTGTGCAGAACCGGGGATACTGCCACCAACGTATGATTTAGTTAAACGACATCTTATCATGTTTATCTCATTTTGAATGGAAAAATTTGACAAATCATGACAAACATCCTCCTATGAAAATGATTTCAGTTGGAATCCTGGGAATTTTTCAAGTGGAAAACTCAAATTTAACTCCGGTGTATATTTTCAAGACAAGCTGATACTTCTTGTTGATTATTTTTATTATATTTGAAGGTACTCCATACTATTGTGTATTTTTTCATATATGAAATTTTACATAAAATGTACAGATTTCGGAACAATTACCCTCATTTTTTTGTATCCCCAGCGCTCTAGAAGACGGTAAAAACGCTCCCATCCGCCTTTTTGTATGAATGACCTCACATACGCTCCAGGAATGGCTGGTGATCGCTGTGAGTGACAGGGGAACGTATGCGATAACTCCCTCCCATGAGAGCTCGGCCAATTAGCTCCCGTGGACTTCCGCTTGCAGATGGCTGCGGCAACAGCCTGGATTCGAACTTGCGATCTCCAGGTTGATAGTCACTCACCTTGTCGACGTGCCACTCGGGACTGGATTGGTAAATAAATAAATAAATGTAACGAGTGAACGATCTCAGAGGCCAGAAGTACTGTGATTATTCCCAAACCCTGACTGAAGATCATCACTCATGCTATTCAATCGGCACTTCCTGTTCCCTGTGAGCATAGCGACAACTGAACAACTTTCTAGAATCTTGTAAATAAATACTGACCCCGCATCAAAGGTCAAAGGTCATTTCTGCTGCTGAAATTCTCCCCGGTTATTAACCCTGTTCAGATCTCCCTCGGCGTTCCTCACCGTGAAGGCGATACAGAGCATCTGATTTGCACCGCACTCACCGTGACCCTTATGCCCTGTGGATGGGGGTGGATTCCTCCAGGAAAACACTACGCCCTTCAGGATGGAAATGTTTGATGACTGTTTCATCAAAACCGGACAGTCAGAAGAACCTTGTATTGATTTGCAGTCACCTTGTGTGCCTAGAGCCATGTCCCACCTGATCTCTGATAACTTCTCATCCGTGGATTGTTATATAAGAGTCCATCCCAGGGTAACACACACTCACATCTAAAGGCAATTTGGAACAGCCATTTATGCTAGAATGCTCCCGATTTGCCAAATCATATTCCGATCTTCCATCGGAGCAAATTGGAAAACATTGAAGAATTTCAGGGAAAACTTTGAGGAAGAGCGAAATATTTTAGGAGTTAAAAATTTTTTTGGTGCTCCACATCTGGTGTACATCGGGGTAATGTAGGAAAAAAAATCAGAGTAACATCGGTACGCATGGGTAGTGATCGGTGTAGGTAAAGTCTGTGGGCTTTTTACACCCGAGGGCCGGAGCTTATCCCCGGTTTCTGTAGCGTGAAGCAACTAGGAGTTCAACTCCTCCTGGATGGGACGCTTTTACATTACAGGTTCCCTTCCCAGTATTTCTTACTGGTACCCATTTATACTGCTGGGTGGACAGAGGCACACTTGTGGTTAAGACCCTGCCCAGGGATCTTTGCACAGTGGGGTCTAACAGGGGTTTGACCCCAAAACCTCTCGATCCTGAGCCCAGCGCCCTAAGCACTACATCACCAGCCCATTGTGATTGGTGCAGCATTGATATAAAATTTGTAAAATAAATAAAGAAAGAAAGAAATAAAAATGTAAAAAAAAATAAATCGGGAGACATTCCAGTCACATTTCTGACAAATTCAGCTTTTTTTATACGATATCGGAGACACATCGGAACAACATCGGTACAAATCGGAGATAGATCAGTATAGAAAGAAATAACCTCAGATGAAACATCACAATCACACCGGGTAACAACTGGAGAACATCACAACAAAACTGGCTAAAACACCGGTCTAACATCGGAATATGATCGGCGTCGTGTGAGCGCATGAGTCATTAATTAATTTTTTGAACCGCTTAATCTTACTACGGTAGGACGGGGAGGCTGGAGCCTATCTCAGCCGACTCTGGGCAAAGTCGGGGTACACACTGAATAGCTCACCAGACCATCGCAGTCCCAACACTCACACAACCATTCACACTCACTCACACCTAGGGGCGATCTGGAACAGACAGTTGGCCTAATGTGAGTGTCTTTGGACTGTCGGAGGAAACTGGAGTACCTGGAGGAAACCCATGCAGGCATGGAAGAACGTGCAAACGCCACATGGAAACGCCCTCGCCGAGCCCGTTTCTCAAACCCAGGACCTTCTTGCTGTGAGGCAGACGTGCTAACCACTACGCCTCCGTGCCGGCCTTAAAAATAAAAACCCACGATGGATGTATTTCAGAATGTTTTCTCAAATCTCGGTTCGTATTCAGCAGGAATGCAGGTAGTAAACAGGATTCTGTCCTATTCATAGCAACAAAACGATACTCTAATAAACAGGATATCTGCACCCAGTCTCACACACACACACACACACAGAGAGAGAGAGAGAGAGAGAGAGAGAGAGAGAGAGAGAGAGAGAGAGAGAGATACTTGAATTTTATTCAGCCATCTCCAGACACATTTGAATTTAAATGAATGACACCCGTCACAGAGACAGGATGTTTGTTTTCGAGGCTAAGTAGTGTTAGCATGTTTCAAAGTGCTTTCATTCCAGAAGGATTTACAGTAAATCCAGTATGTTGCCAAAAAAACAAAGGACAATCAGTAATATAATAATAAGACTGCAACAAGAATCAGACGCACTGATCTGGCTGTCCTGCTGTGAACTGATCCGGGGGTTGCCAGATCCTTTCATGTAAAACTGCATAGATAGATAGATAAATAGATATCGATGGGTAAAGTGCCAAGTTCTGAAGGTTCGAGGAATTTTACTAGGAACGGGAGAAGCCACGGAGGCCGGGGTCTCTCCTGCTCGTGGGTGCTTAATGAAGTGCAAAGCATACCGCAGATGTTTTCCACGATGCCGCCGTCACCCACTTAGCTACACTTATACAAGGGGTAATTCAACCATACAACACTGATGTGGCTAGCATGACCTCATCAGCACAGCAACACTGGCTTTTATTCATTGCTAGCCACATTAGTACTGTTTGTTCTCGCAATTAAACACACACACACACACACATTAGTACTTTAGTGCTTTAGAGCAAAATGCATCAAATTGAGACAAGTAAGGCTATTATCTGGCACGGGAGGCACCTGCCTATAGGCCTCTACGTCTTTGTTATCAGAACACGAGGTGACGAGAGATGGAAAACGGCATCATTGTCGATGTGATCTGATGAAAGAAAGCAATCAGAGCAAAACGTCTGATTATCAATACTGACGCGAGCGTTGTTCTTACAAAACATAACGAGCATTCCGGAACTGCCTGAAACCAACCACGCTTCATTCTCTAACGTTCAGCCAGTTAGCCAAGTGCACTGATGCTAATTATAATGCCAATCTTCAGTTGTGCCTTTATCCACCCTGCTGTCACCGTTTCAACTTTATACACAAATAGAAACAGGTGACTTCCTGCTCATGGAGGAATAAAAGGAAACGTCTTTAAAAAAATAGAATTCTAGAGCATTAAAGTGTCTCGTTGTTATTGTTTTTTTCTTCTTCAAGCCATTAGAAAGCGCGGAGGAAAAGAGGGGGTGTGTGTATGTATACATATTAAATATATATTAACAAGAACGCACGCTGTCGAAAGTACAAGTTTGTTTTTATTAGCCTGGGATTATTGCTGTGATTCCGATATAGCCTGAGAAAGAGGTGAAGAGGCTTAAGATTTATTCTGCCTGATAACCAAAGCGGCAGAGGTCAGAGGAACAGGAAGGCAGGGAGCAAGGCGAGCGAGGTAACGTCGGCACAAGGCCTCGGTTTCATCCAGGCGGTCTCCGGAAACTGGCGAGACCTGACGTAGAGATGAGAGGAGGGAGAGAATGAACAGACGACGTGATCCGAGCCTGGAGTTTGAGGTAAGGTTAGTGGAGCTCGATGAAGGCCTCCATTTCCTCCGAGACTAGCCCCTTGTAGGGCACTCGGTGTCTCTCGACAGCGCGTGCAGCCAGGCATTGCAGCGTGACGTGGCTGAGAGGGTGCAGCGCATGCCTCGCTCCGCCCGCCTCCTCCAGCAGCTCGTAAGGCATCTTGCGTTGTGCATTGGTTGCGTCAAAGTGTGCTCCAGAGCGCAGCAGCAGTGTCATGAGTTTAGTGCAGCCGTTCCGGGCTGCCACGTGAAGCGGCGTGTTATTATCCGAGTCACGCGAGTCTACATCGGCGCCGCACTCCAGCAGCAGTGCAGCGACGGGCAAAGATGGAAAACGGCCCACCGGGTAACGGCCCACCGCCGTCGTGTCCTTATCCACAGCCATGTGCAGGGGCGCGAAGCCGTTCCGGCCCCTCGGGTTCAGCTTGAGGAGTCGGTACATGCTCTGCTTCTTCTGGTGCTCCTGCACTGCGCTGCACTCCAGCTTCTCCAGCAAGAATATCAGGTGGAGGATGATGGACAGGGCTTTAGTGAACTGCGCTGCATCAGGCTGATTGTCCCGCTGCGCCACGGCCCGCTCCACCTCCCGCACGCCCTTGGACAGGACGCCCATCAGGTCATTGAAGGCAACGCGGCTAGCTGGCGCACTCTTCGCACGGTCTTGCAGGACAAAACTGAAAAGCTCCGCGAAGGACAGAAAGCTGCTGGCTGTCATGGGACTCAACGGGTCCAGATTGCTCTGCTGCATGTCGAGCGCATATTTCCACAGACTGACACAGCGCTCAAAGTCTCCCGAGTCAGCGTAGACCGCACCCCGGTAGCGGATGTAATAAGACGTGTCTGGATGCGAAGGACCCAAGATGCGCTCTCGGACCAGGAGTGCCTGCATCCGCATTTCATCGGGGTCGGTGATCAGGGCCTCCAGCTCCTCCGCCGTCTTCACCTCTCGGGCGCAGTCGTACGCTGAAACCGGCGGGCCAGGAGCTGGCTTGGCCAGGAAGCCCGTTCTGTCTCCTGCTTGCCGGAGCTCCATCGCCCTTCTCCAGTAGCGCATGGCGCCCAGCAGATCACGCTTCTTGTCCACATACGTCGCGCCCAGGAGCTCCAGGGCGTCTACGGACTCCTCTCTAGAAGCCTTGGGCTGGTGGACGAGGTACTCTACGATGTTGGTGTGGCCGGTGACGCTGGCAGCCAGCAGTGGGGTCATCCCGTAGCCATCCCTCTCCATCCTGGCTTTACACTTGAGCAGCATCTTCATGATCTCCAGACTTCCAGACTCGGCGCAGTCATGCAGCGCGGTGTTGCCTTTTACGCTCTTGCGGTTCACATCGGCCCCACGCTCCAGCAGGAACTTGGCGATCTCTCGGTGCCCTTTGTAGCAGGAGATCATCAGGCACGTGTGGCCGTGGCGGTTCGCGACCTCCATGTCGGCGCGATGTTCCACGAGGTACCGCACGATTTCCAGGTGTCCGTCGAAGCAGGCGGCCCGCAGGGGAGTGGAGTTGGTGAGGGTCGTGTTATTGACCGAGGCGCCGTGTTTCAGCAGGGCTTTAACCACAGGCAGATGCCCCGCTGCAGAAGCCGCCCAGAGCGGAGGAGCTCCTTCGATCATCTCGCCATCAAAATTAACCGACCCCCCAAGTTCCACATGAGCCTTACAGTATTCAAGTAAATAGTTAACCACCTCCAGATGTCCGTACCGGGAGGCGACCAGGAGCGGCGTGCCCCCCTGGGTCTTCTCCTCCGCGAGCGCCTCCAACTCCTCCGGAGTTTTGTTGCTCAGCAACTTCTGGATAAGTTTCAGTTTACCGTCTCTCGCCGCGTTAAACACCGCAGTCGTTATATCCATCTTCCCCACATGTGCCTCGCTAAGTCCCTCTTAATATCCAGTCTGAGTCAAAACAACAAAAAAAGACTTCCCTTCACATTTAAACACACAAACCTCACCGAACCTCCGCCGCTCCTCGGCATTTTCTGCCATTTTAACCCTATAATCAAAATGGCGTCTGTGTAGTTTGACACCGTTGTGTTTACTGTCTGCGCTCAGGATTCTGGGTAATGTAGTTCAAAACCGGCACCTTCTCTCCTAGAAACCGTTAGCATATAAAAACATTTCGTATAATTCGTGATATATTTCGTGTTTGACGTCACAGTTTGTTTTCCAGACATTAAATTAATTTCAGTTTTCTTAGCAGCCATTCAACTTAATCGACGACATAAAAAAATTAAAAGCCAACTAGATGTCGTTAATAAAAACTGCACTCCCATGATGCTTTGGGATGATGGCGTCATATAAAGGCGTGCTTTAGAAAAATGCTACTAAAATACCCACTGAATTGTGAGGATTTATTATTGTTGTGTGCTGTGATACTGTCGATAAAGTTTTGCTTATTTCTTTATATATATTTTTAATTTACATTTGATTAATATTTTAATATCATAAAATAATAAGTCAAAGGCTTATATATATATATATATATATATAAAATTACACAGTATGTTTAACTACATAAACCTAACCATTTAAAGAATTGTCTTCCCCCCCTTTAAATATTATTAATATATTTGATTATAATTTAAAAATACAAATGAAATACTGCTTACAGTAATACATGAATTTTTAAAAAGTCGATGCTTTATTTTCACATATATGTTCATATTAGGTACACAAACAATATCCTGTATACACAGTCTACAGAATCCAAAAACATTTCATATTCTGACTGAATTGTTCTGTTTTTATTAAATTTTTAATCCAAGAGCAAATAATAAAAAGGCACAAACAAACAAACAAATGTCAGAAAAGGAAAGAAAAAAAAACAGCAAAGAGGAATCTGGTTCATAATAATTTTAAATGCACACTTTATTAAACACTTTTAATCAATTATGTGGTCAATTTAAGCCGTTTTCTGTATCTCCCCATGTGACCTTTTCTTTCTTCTGTTTCCTCTCCTGCTTCTCTTTATTCCACGTTTATAATTTTTTACATATCATTATAATCTTTGTATTGATCATCTTTGAGTTTCTTGGTGAGGACCATTTTCATTCCTACAAAAGCTCGCTTTTTAAGCCATGCAGTATTTTAAACCCACAGTAGTTCCATTATGCTGCCATCTATACAGCTTTCCCATCCTGCGGCTGGTGGGGGTGCGATGTGCTGATTGTTCCCCAGCGCTGAGAGGTAGACTGGGTTTTGTTGTTGGTCTTTTTGTTCAGTATCACAACAAAATCACTAGTCTTCCACTCAGCACTGCGGGTTATCCAGACTTCCATAGACAGATGTCCTGTATATCTGCAAAAGAAAAATAAAGTATGTATATATATATATATATATATATATATATATATATATATATGACGAAAAGGCTATATTATATAATTAAATTAAACATACATATAAATAACATATTTATATAATTAAAATAGATAGAAAATTGTGTGTGTGAATACAGTTATATAAAATCTATTCTGTTCTAAATCTGTTCCAGTTATTTACACATTCTCAATATTATTGTTATAACCATGTTTTACAACCATCACGACTCCAACTCTAACCCATCATGTGATTCTTGTATGTAAAAATCCAATCTCTGCATCATTTATGTTCTTTAAACATAAAAATTTAACAGAACAGATTGAAAGTGTTGGGGTCTGTAACGAGCCCTTGAATCTACGCTGTCCTTTCTTCTTTTCTAGTACTGGCTGAAAGTGGCTCCTCTGATTGAGGCAAAGGGGATGTACATGACCTTCCATGCCATATAGGCACCCTCCCCTCTCTATTTTCAGTGCCTTAGCAGCCCCCTCTTCTCTTTCATTATGTGCTCCTACAAAACACACACACGGCCCCACAGAAGCACACACTGCCCTCATCATGTGGGTTTGTGTCTTCTCTCTGAAGCTTGTTGACATTCAGTTTTCCCTTTGTGGGGGTGAGCCAAGCCTCCAGCTCCGCTTGAACGGTGTGTGTGCATGTGTGTGTGTGTGTGTGTGTGTGTGTGTGGTCAGAGGAAGCAGGGTAAAAAATGGGATTGAATGAGAGAGGCAGCACTGAAAGAAAGACTGAGTGGGAGAAAAGCGACACAGCAGTGATGATAATAAACTGTAATTCTGTTTTCACAGAATGGCCGGTTTGATCCGTGCCACAACGATATCCCGGCGGTCAGTGTCACCTGCTGTTCGCAATAATCCATCATAATCTGCTCCGCCAGATGAACCATCATATCAAGATTCAGCTCTCCTTCCAGACTGACACACTCACACACCCACATGCACAGACACGCTAATCACGGTCCTTCATCTGCGCTGTGTTTCACGGGCAGCTCCGGTAGCTATGCAACAGGGCTGAAGCAGCAGAAGGGGGGAAGGGGGTGGAGAGAGATGGACATGGATGACAATGATGACTGTCCTCGGCGGCAGCAGCAGCAGGCAGGAGCAACTTACCTGTGGCCGTTTCGGAGCGGCACAGATGCACGGATTTTAGGCGCTGGGACGTTATGGGTGTTGTTTGGGCTGTCTCCGCCTGGAGTCAACCTGCTGGCGTGGGTAGACTCGGTCACAATGGTGTTTATCTATCAGAACATATGGCTCTTTAAATAACAGGGAGTCATTAGATTAAATGAGGCTTGCTGTTCGTGGTTTGGAGCTTTTGTCTGTTTATTGTTACACCTCTTGTTGACTGGTGCATCTTTACAGCTTTTGCAGCATCTGAGGTTTTTATTATTATTATTATTATTATTATTCCAGAATCCACACTATAAACGTGTAAACGTCGGATAGGATGTTTTTTTTCCAAAGTCTAACACATTCCCTGAGCTGAAATGGGGGAAAAATATATATATAAAACAGGAAATCAGGACTAGGGAGCTGTCCGCCACGTCGGTGCTGAAATACGCCCTGTGCGCGCGCCCGTGGCCGAGTCCCAAACGACTGCTTCTTGTATAACCAAGTGCACTACACAGGGCGCAGGAGCCATCTTGTTTACCTCCCTATGTAGTGCGCTTGTATAGGGAGGGGAGAGCCATTCGTGATTCAGTCCATGACATTCACCATTCGCTCTTCCGGCCAAGAAAACTTACCACCTGTTGCACAGAAAGTTTTAGCTCCTAAATACCCCACATCACTCTGTTTACTCACGTGAGCGCGCGCTCCTGTCTCAATACACCACAGATACGAAATTTAACCGGTGTTAAATTGTCTTCATTTATAAAAAAAACATCTCATATCCAGGCTGTTTCAGGTTATTCTCCTGTTGTGAGTGTTTAAAGGTGAATAAAAAGCAGGAAAATGAGGAAAAGGTTTCTTCTAAACGCCAAAACGAGCCAGTGCTACAAGGTTGATGCTAACAGGCTACAAGTCTCGCGCTCTGAGGGGAAAAAAACCGCCTCACAGTCGAACAGAAATCGCTTAAATTCTGTTCAGTCCGAATACAGAACCTTATAAGCGTACTCACCTTGGGCTTTTTGGGTTTTTTCCCCCCGCTCAGAACGCTGGAGCAACAGGTGAGAACGTCGAGTCGGTTTTTTCTCTTCGCTGCTCGTTGTCTCCGGCTGCCGTCGAAGCAGCTGTCAGTCATCTGGCCCCGCCCACTTTGCGTCGGACGTAGCCGTAGCGGTGATGTGACTGGGCGGCTCGGACGGAGAGATTAAAGCCTGTGTGTTTATATAGAGTCGGCGCGAGACGGAGGGACGGCTTAGTGCCGGTGACGACTCCACGATCCGACCAATCGCGTTCCCCGTCTCGCTTTCTTACAAGCGCCTTCTAATCACCAAGGCTCTCAGGCAGGCAGGAATTTAAATAAATAAATAAATAAATAAAATCATAAGCAGTGAAGCCATATGCTTCCTAAATAATGCGCTCATTAGACGCGTAAAATGTCCAGAGTGCATGATGAGGCTTGTCCATAATGACGTGCAGTCATCAGGCGCGCCGGCCAAAATGGCCACAGTTTGTCATGGGCTACGTCCCAAATCGCATGCTACCATTCGCTATGTTAAAAAAAAAAAAAAAAACACCATTGGTTGCTATAGTTACTAATTTGTCATACTATTTAGTGTGGGAAGTAGCCAAGGTCTTGTTCCTAACAAGGCACATGCTGGAGTTTGCTGTAAAGGATGCTTGTTTCCTTCTGTTTATTAAAAAAAATAAAATAAAGGATACTGTAGAAGATGTGAGACTGACGGTCTGATCCATCCACACGGTTCAATTGTTGCAAACCGTAAAAGCAACAAGTCTCAAACTGACAGGGGTTGAATGGCCGTTCGTTTTCTATCCACAGTCCCGGGGTAATGGGTTTAGTGACAGCGAGACGAATACTTCACATTCAGATTCAGAATCCGGTATTGATCCCGGAGGAAACTGCAAACGCGGCGGAACCTCGTTTCTCAAACGGCGCCCTTTTCGAACAAATTCACGGACAAAATTTGGACGCTATGATTGCGCTCGGTCGCAGCCCAAACGCTCGGTTGTCGAACAGTCTACTTGGGAGCATCACACAGCGCTTGCTCACAGAACACCTACGCTGAACTGTTCTCGGATTCCGGCGATATTTCTTGCGCGGCGTATTATTTCTTTTAGGTTTTTCCACCGATAAGCCACTATGGGACCTGGGAAATCTACTGAAAGTGTAAAGGCGAAAGGGGAAACAGTGAGAACGGCGACTGAGGTGAAGAAAGAAATCATACATGGATCTGGTTTTGCAGTTTGGCTTAGCAAAGTCATCGGTCTGTACCACTCTAAAGAATAACGAAGCAATAAGGGATGCCAATGTTGCCAAAGTACTGAATGTGATCACCAAGCAAAGATCACAGACCTTAGAAGAGGTGGATGAGGTGCTCTTGATTTCTTGATTCAACGAAAAGCAGTTGGCTTTGTGAGAAAGCACAGGGATTTGCTCAAGAAAACCCAGGTACAAGTTGGGAATGCCCAACAGAACATACATAACCAAGGAGGAGAAAGCTTTACCTGGACACAAGCCTATGAAAGATACGCTAATTCTTTTGCTTTGCAGCAATTTGAGCGGAGATTTTAAGGTGAAGCCATTGCTTGTGTACCATTTTGAGAACATCTGTGTGTTTAAGCGGGTTATGAAAAGCAAGTTGCCCGTCATGTGGAGGGCTAACAGAAAGGCCTGAGTGACCAGACAGTTTTTTGTTTTTTTTGTGGAATGGGTACATGAAGTTTTTGCTCCTAGTGTGAAAAAATAACTTGCCTTTGAAGTGCTTGCTTCTGATGGACAAATCTCCTTCAACATCCTGCATTGCTGAGGTCTTCTTGACAAGGCCTGGCAGCAAGTGACTCGCAAGAACTTGAACTCTGCCTGGAGGAACCTCTGGCCTGATTGTGTTGCAGAGATAGACTTCGAAGGATTCGAGACAGAGGATACTGGTGTTATTGATGACATTGTATCTCAGGGCAAACGCACGGGCCTGGAAGTGGACAGTGCCGACATCGAAGAGCTGGTGGAGGAACACAGGACTGAGTTTGTCTACTGATTAACTCAAACTCCTTCAGGAGGAGCAGGAGAAGGAGGTGCTTGAGGAGATATCTTCGGGGGGATGACGAGGGAAGGGAGAACGTGCCTGGTGCTCTTATTAATGAAATGTGTGCTAAACGGGGTGAAGTGCAATGTTTTGTTCACTTCCATAAAATTGTGAAACGAAGGCGGAAGCAAATTCCATTAGTTAGGTTTTTAGTGAAGAAGCCCCACTAGAGAAATTCTTGCCTCTGCACATCCAAAGTGAGCACACACACATAAACAATGAGCACACACACACTTGGAGCAGTGGGCTTCCACATTTTGGGGGCACCCGGAGAGCAGTTGGGGGTTCGGTGCCTTGCTCAAGGGCACTTCGGCCATGAAGGTGGAGGAAGGAAAGGTGCAGCTGAAAGGTGAAACAACATTTAAGAACCAATTAAATTCTAAAATGGAGGTTCCACTGTATTCAAATTCATTCATTCATTCCTTCATTCATTTGCCCAACTGCTGAATTCTTCTCTTAGGGTCGCAGGGAGGCTGGAGCTCATCTCAGCCGACACTTGGTGAAGTCAGGGTACAGGTCGCCAGTGAATCGCAGGCGAAACACACACAGTAAACCATTTCACACTCACACACTCATTGCCTAAGGGCAATTTGGAACAGACAACTAGACAACTGTGCATGTCTTTGGACTGTCAGAGGGAACCAGAGTACCCAGAGGAAAAGCATGACAAGAACACGAAAACGCCACACGGAAACGCCTGAGACTTGAACCCAGGATCTTGTTTTTGCTGTGAGGCAGATGTGCTAACCACTACGCCATCGTGACGCCCTATGTAATCTTATTTTATAATAATAAAAATATGAAGTGGCCAGTAATGTGACATGGTGGTTAGCACGTCTGCCTCACAGCAAGAAGGTTCTGGGTTCAAGTTGCGGCCTTGGGTGTTTCTGTGTGAAGTTTGCATGCATCCAGTTTCCTCCTACCTTTCAAAGGCATGCACATTAGGCTAACAGGCTGTTCCAGATTGCCCCTAGATGTGAGTGTGAATAGTTGTGTGTGTGTTTTTCCTGCAATGTACTGGTAAGCTGTTCAGTGTGTACCCCGCATTCGCCGAGTTTTGGTTGAGATCGGCTCCAGCCTCCCAGCATCACTAGTACGATTAAGCGGTTCAGCAAATGAGTGAGTGAGATGAGTGAGTCGATATGAAGTCATAAAGCAAAATATCCAAATAATTGTCTGTAATGGTTTCTCAGACAAGTCCTTTGATGCACGAGGGCCAATATTTTTGTGTACCCCCATTCACAGCTTTAGTCCCTAACTGCCATCATTTTACATTTTACTTTTGATGCCTACATAGAAAAAAAAGAAATAAAAAACATACAACCATGATCTTAACTTCTACAAAATTCCTGCTATTTAATGTGTATGGAATAATTACAAAGACGAATCAAGTGTGAGAAGAAGAGGTCGAGTTCATCAGTGCCTCTGAGTGCATGTACGTTTTTACCATGAGTGTTTGTTTTTCCGTCCATCTGTTTCTTTCTTTCTTTCTTTCTTCGACAGTTAACAAAATTCTGATCCCATACTTCCAAGGATTTTCATCAAACATGGTAGGGGCACTACCGTACCGGAGATGAGTCCCCGTCTAGTAAAGCTTGCATTTAAATACCAAAATTTTTTACAAAGACACTGAACAGTGCAAGAGGCTACATGCCCATAAGAGCCAAACAACAAATGACATGAGTGTGAATGTAGGGTTAATGGTAGGTTCTCGCTGAAATTTGCAAATGAATCATGGGCTCATGAATTTCATTTACTCATTTTCGAAGCCTATTAATCCTACTAGGATCGCGTGGAGGCTGGAGCTTATCATAGCCGACACTGGACGAAGATGGGGTACAGACCAGTGCAGGGCCAACACCCATACAACCATTCACATTCACACTCACACCTTAAGATAATTTGGAACAGTTGATTAGCCTCCTGTGCATGTCTCTGGAGTGTGGAAGGAAATCAGAGTGCCCAGAGGAAACCCACGCAAGCACGGGGAGAACATGCAAACTCCACACAGAAACGCCCTCGCAGAGCCTCAAACCCAGGACCTTCTTGCTGTGAGGTGGACGTGCTAACCACTGCGCCACCGTGTCAGCCTGGCCTTATGAGTCTTTAAACTGAAACACTGAACTCAAACTATTTTGGATCAGGAACTGAGCAATATTCCAGAATCCACACACAGTACAGCCAATTTCTGGGTTATTATTAATAGACAATTTGCAGGGACACTGCACTGTTAATAAAATAAACTTTTAAACAGTGTTTGTGTGTGTTGGCCTTGCTGTGTAATGGAAAGCTGTTCAGGTTCAGGGTGTACCCTCCCTTTGCCCAGAGTCAGCTAAGGTAGGTGCAAGCCTCCCCACAGCCCTATGAATGAATGAATTTCCTGACATGTTTTTGGAAGGTAGGAAGATACCAGAAAACCCAGAGAAAACTCATGCAAATCATTGCAAATCTCCACATAAACATCAACGTAAGATCAGGATGGAAGCAGTAGCACTGGCGCTGTAAGGCTACACCACGTGCCACACATTACTGACTGTTCCTCTTCACAATTTGTCAGCCTCCATGAGCCATAGCAATTGACTGAAAGAGACCACCATGGGGCCACTGCTGTCTAGGCAGTATTCAGGTGGTGGACAATTTGCAGCACAGCAGTTACCCTTTTGTTGTCCATACACAGTGTGTCAATTGTCCTCTATCCTTCATCAGTGTCATTTTCAGACCACAGGTTCACAGTTGTGTGGATAGTTTTAGATTATCTACTTCTCAAATTAGTAGAGCCATTGTGACGTAAGAGGCACATCCTGTTAGTATTTCCCATGACAATGCAAATGTATACCCACTGTGAGCAAGTTGTGATGTGTTAATTTGTGATGTCATACAGAGGTCTACTATGAAAAGGCCTACCAGTTGTGCTGTATGTTGATAATGTCACAAAGAGCTTTACAGCTCTACATTAACTATATAAGTGCGAAGACTACTCTCTTACTCGCTGACTAAACTACATCGAATTGCTTTGCTGACGAGACTGCGCGAACAACTGGACATCAGGAACAATCTTCACCTGCAGTCTGAGACAACGGGCTTACGACCACCTCTCTCTGCTCTGTCTCTGTAGTCCAGCGTTGTGTATGCTTAACAACTCAATACCTACCGATTTACAATAAATCACTAAAGAAACTTCTTTGCCTGACCTGGTTTATTTCGGAAGCTCGCGCCCGTCCGTCACACCATTGAGATATGTGGAAATCTTAACATCCCAGCCGCAATCTGCATCACTCAGATCGCCATCATTATTCAATTCAATCGAGTTTTGTTTGTATAGCGCTTTTTATGATTGACATTGTTGCAAAGCAGCTTCACATAGTAAAAAACAAATTTAATTACAACATTTTTTTTACTATGTAAAGCTGCTTTGCCAAGTGGAGGAGTTCAAGTATCTCGGCGTCTTGTTCACGGGTGAGGGAAGGATGGAGCGGGAGATTGACAGGCGGATCGGTGCAGCCTCTGCTGTAAAGCGGAGCTTGTACCGGTCC
>JBCNYH010000008.1:2488683-2499090 GCA_039654325.1 Tandanus tandanus | reverse complement strand
TATATATAGCTGTTAATTATAATATTGTATCTATGTAATTATGGGAATAAAGGTCTAAATAATAAAAAATACCCCCTACATCTTATTTGACTATAATTCTTTATTCAACTGTGGGATGCGTATAGACTAAATGCAGTCTACAGGCCCATGTGTAGGCTACCCTTACTTTGTCAGTAAAGTAAAATATTACTTGAACACTGTAAAGTCTGTAATATACGTATACAGGGCCTCTGCATTACCATCTTAATTTGAGGTCTTAGGTCTTACGCGCTAGCCAAATTATGGGCCCCATATTTACCAAAATTCTTCATTTCTTAGTTTTCTCTTTTTCTTTCCTTGCTCAATGTCGTAGGCCCTAGGTACTCAGCATATATACTGTGCCTATTGTACCTTATGGATAATGCAGCCCTGATAAGTTACTATGGGAGATTCAATTGATTACCAAGGACTAACTAAATAAGCTTGCTAATGTTTGGTGGCACATGCCGGGTGGGGCGCAAACTAAAAGGTTTGCCTAGAGCGCAAGATACCCTAGAGCCGGCCCTGGTGCTTTGCCTCAAATTGAAAGGATAAACCTGGTGAAGAATTTAATAAATTAAAAGAATTACACAGTTACTCACACAGTCAGAACATAGTCAGGACCACCTAGAACTTTTGATTGTTTTGATTGATTGGCTAAAATTATATCTAAAGAAATAAGTTGCTTAATAGTTGCTGCTGTGAAATTAGTGCGAATCCCATGCTATTTTTAATTTGTTGGTGACACAACTCAGTGTAAACAAATCAAAAAGTATGTGTTTATTTGCTTTTGGAAGCTGAAATAGTGATATTTCCTTATCTATATGCCTTCTATCCCTTTAATTCCGTCCTGAGCTCAGATGGATTAAGGCTTATCGAAGAGTGAGTCTAAATATTTTGCTACAGACGGCAAATTAAGTGAATTAACAGCCGGACACTAAAGCGGTTGCGGTGTTCCAAGCAACACTGTCCTCACCGACTCTGGCTGTGTGGCCCTCTAATACAGAGAGCTTCTTCCCTGCGGCTGCGTCCCAAATCTGTACAAAGCCCTTATGGGTGCCCACTGCCACCAAGTTGCCCTAAAACAAAACACAGTGATGTATTAGATACATATAATGTAATCATTTCCCAGATCGCTGAAAGGAGCCTCGAGTTTTTCATGTTATACATTCCCTTCAACTCTTAACTCGATTAATTGGCTTGTCTATTGGCGAGGAACTGTGGCGCTGTGGGCTTTCTTCAGGTTGTCCAGTTTCTTCCAATCTTTCAAAAAACATGCCAGTAGAGGAATCAAATGATCTGAATAGTCCCTAAGTCTGAATGAGTGTGGAAATGGGTACAGTGGGTATAGAAAAGAGTTACCTCTTTTAAAATAATCACATTTTGCTGCTTTGCAGCGTTAAAAAAATGAAGAGAAGAATCGTTTGTCCAGCTGTATTTACTCAGAGAAGCTTCAAACAGACAAATATAAGATAAAACAGGAAGAGTTCAGAAAAAAAGAGAGAGAATCACTTCACTTTCCCCTTGTAACCCTCCCATACAAGTCACACTTTTTGTGATATTGTTGTCACATGCACACAGTGACACAATCTAAAAATTCCTGGAACTGCTTGAACGTTGCCTTAGGCCTCTTGAAAGCCTCTCTTACCAATTTCCTCCTCACTCTTCCATTCAGTTTGGAGGGAACGCACCCGATTCAAGAAGGGTCCTCGTAGTACCAAATACTTTCCACTTCTTGATTATAAACTCAACTGTTCTTCAAGGGATTGATAAAGCTTTTTACATTTCTCATTCAATCTGTCTCCTGACTTGTGCATGTCCACAACTTTACCCCTGAGATCTTTTGACTGTTCCTTGCCACCCATAGTTGATTGTTTGCTTTCAGGTACACTTCTAAGCACTGGAATGCTCTAGGAATAGCTTATAGTCTTAATATAGGCCTTATGCTGAACTAATCAGAATGAATACATTTGATCACAGGATTAGCTTGGAAAGTGATTAGTTAAACCTGATTGAGCTTACAAGTATATTAAGGAGGGGTGCGATCCTTCAGCCATTTCAATGTTTTTTGTCTCTCTCTTAACTGTTGCCATTATATTTTTACTGGGATGTTCTAAGTTGAACTGAGTAAAATCTAAAGGAAAAAGTGTTTTTATGTGTCTTCATTTCAGGTTGCATAGCAACAAAATGTAAATATTTTGAAGGGGGTGACTCTTTTATATACCCTCTGTATGTGCATGGAACCCTGTGAAGGACAGGCATACTATCCAGAGTGTATTACTGCAGACCCACCATGAGCCTAATCAGGACAGAGTGGTTACTGAAGATGAAGGAATTAAATAATTAATGCTAAACTTCTGCGTTTGTGTTACAACCTTTTGTGTGGTGTGTTACGATTAAAAACACTTAAGCATGTGACAGAACCTGGGCTGAGAAAGAACTGGCTATGACTACCAGGAATCTGAGAAAAAGAAAACTTCAGGAGCCACCAGGTGCCTTACGTATAACAATGCTCTAATTTAAGAAGAACAGAAAAAACAAACCACTGAAAACTTTGAGAAAGCCTGCTTACTCTCTCTGACCAACCCACTGATGTAACAGAGTCACTTTCTACAGACAGATCGCATAGCCGCGTCACCTGCACAAAAACAAAACAAAATAAACACATAAGTTACAGGCCTTCTTTCCTACTTCTTAATGACATACTCACCAAACACACACACACACACCTGGCTAGTACAGGCACTCCACAGGTACACACAGGTTCCGAGGCCGACACTAAGCACGTTTAAAGATGACCAGTCCACCAGGTTGAGGTAAAAGTCATCCTGCAGCTCGGGGGCATCCAGGACCTTAAAGGGAATTTTGGAAATCTTGCGCATGGGTTTCCGTGGAGATCGTAACAGCTTCTGACTTCAAGATTTATAGGAAAAACATGAAAACACACTGAGAGGTATAAAACACTGAAAAGCAAAGACAATAAAATAGCCCCGGAAGGCCATACGCCACCTTATAAAAGGTATGAGGGAGTTTTTGAGCTTGTGTTTGGAATGCAAAGTGAATTGGGCAGCTGTGGCGGCCATATTGGAAATTGGACTGATACCCAGTATCAACATCCACACAAAATATGGTGATGATCGTTGATAGTGTTTTTGCGCTAGTGCACGGTATACAAATTCAAGATGGCAGCCGTGGTGTCCATATTGGATATTGGACCGTGGCAAAAATTGACAGGCTTTTGTAGTAACGCAGTCCCAACATTCCTACCAAAAATGGTGATAATCAGTGATGGCGTTTTTGCGCTAGTGCTCGGAATACAAATTCAAGATGGCAGCTGTGGCGACCATATTGGATATAGGCCTATGACAAATATTGATAGGCTTGTGTCCTAATATTTACACCCAAAATGAAATTTTTGTGTTAGTGCACAAACGGACGTCACGCATGACATTAATACCATTAGCGCTCATTGGGCAGAGGGGGGGGAAGCATCTAAAGAAATTTGCTCCACAGAGAGGAGCTCAGGAGGGAAAAAGTTGACCTGAACATGGAAAATTTGAATGAACACATTAAAAACATCAATTTAAATACACAGCAGCATGGTTCTCTGTACCCAGCAGCATCTGCTCTCGTGTTCCTAGAATTGTGACGTGTTTTATTTGAACATCTGTTCTCAAGCTGTCTGCATACTGCAAAGTGCAAGGTAGGTTAATCCTGATCATATGATTCAGGATGTTTTTTTAATTAATAAGTGTTTTTCCTGTTCTAACTGTTCTTTCAAATTTGCTGTGGGTTTTGCCGTTATATTAACAGTGTGATGTGGATGATCTTTTCTGCAACAGACTAATGATGCGCCGAGGAAAAGTTGGATCTTTTTAAAAAACTTTATTACAGAAAACTGAGGAAAGTAGAGAAAGTTACAGCTGTGAAGAAAAAGAGAGGATTCTCGTACACACGATTTATTCATTTGGTCAGAGTATATTCATTTATTCATTCATTCCTTCATTTGCAGAACCGCTTTACCCTAGTAGGGTCACGGTGAGGCTGGAGCCTATCTCAGCCGTCTCTGGGCGAAGACAGAGTACACCCTGAATAGCTCACCAGTCTATCATACAGCCAACACACATACAACCATTTACACTCACACCTAGGGGCAATTTAGGACAGGCAATTAGTCTAATGTGCATGTCTCTGGACTGTAGGAGGAAACCGAAGAACCCAGAGGAAACCCATGTACGTACAGGGAGAACATGCAAACTCCAAACAGAAAGTCCTCGCCAAGCCCGGGACTCGAACCCAGGACCTTCTTGCCGTGAGGTGGACGAGTTAACCAATGCGCCGCCGTGTCGCCCTGGGCTCCGTTTATCAATTCCATCAATCTGCATCTTAATCTATATTTTTTTCCCAAACCCTGATGCACTCCCTGTAGTTGGTTCGATGTTTATACGTCCCATTTGACTTTCACAAAATGTTGTTAAGGATCCAATTACATTTTTTTTTTTACCTGTTACTGCTGACAGGCGATAGTGAGTAAGGAGAGACGCTGTTTCCATCATCAGGAAGCGAGCGCTTGGCACATAGTGAATACTGCAACACGAAAACACAGAGACAACTCAGAACTGAGAAGTTACACACATCAATGTCTTTCTCATTATAGACGACAATGAATTAGAAAATGTGCAGATCCCACACATTTCCCCACATAACATAGGAGTAGACGTGTTATTTAATGATGAAGCCTCAAACCATTGAGCTACACGAGCCTCTCGAAGACGTAGGCTGCATGTTACCTGCAGTTTCACAGTACGCACTCCCAAGGCCATTCTGCATTCTACAACTCCTCCTCATGTCCCTCAAGCTCAAGGTGGATCACCAAGGCAGCTCGTGAGTGTGTGTGTGTGTGTGTGTGTTTATGTAGCCTCAATCACACACTAGGTTTGACATAACACTAGTTTTTTTTCTACATGTAGCGCTATAATGTTTGGAAAGAAACATGGACGCCTCCATCAGTACATTTACATGCATATTAATATTCCACTGCATGTACTCCTCGAACGATGATAATAATCAGAATTTGACACAGGTCACGTACGTAAACAGCTGCTTATCTTTATATGTTCCGGATTTCTCCTTGGGAGATCTCTGATAGGGTTTGTATAGCAATTTGCGACACACACCATCTTTCCTATTTACACTCAGCTCTGCCATTGTACCCTAACTAAATACGAAACAGGCCTGCGTTCACTACCGCGAGTGTTTTTCACAAGTAGCTACTGGCAGGAATTCGAGTTATAATGAATTAACTGTTACCCTGGGTTTACACTGGGCTCAAGGATTTATGAGCCTTCTTGGAGAACAACTGGGGTATAAAAAGGAGGCAGGGGGCATCCAGGAGATGAAACTTAAAGGAATCGTGTTACCAAGTCCATTAAGATCCCCTACGATGGCGTGTCAAGCTCCGTTACTCTTCCCACGCTCTATCATGAGTGGCGTCAATTCGTAATACAGCGGGATAAACGTGCCACCAAGTTCCCTCAAGATCATCACCATTCGATCACATGAGACATTTAAAAAAAACATTGGAAGAGGAGCAACAAAAAGCTGGAAAAGTAAGTGGTACTAAAAAGAAACAGTTAAAGGAGCATTTCGCAAAATCACCCACAAAAAACTCACTTTGCTGAAACGCTTAATCCTACTGTTAGGGTCGATCGGAGCCCATCTCAGCCTACACTGAGGCACACAGGGCACACTTTGAACAGCTTGCCAGACCACTGCAGGGCAACACACACACAACCATTCACACTCACACCTAGGGGTGATTTGGAACAGCCAATTGGCCTAACCTGCATGTCTTTGGACTGAAGAAGCAAACCTGACTACCCAGAGTGAACCCACTCAAGCATGAGGAGAACATGCAGACTCCACACAGAGCCCGGGACTCAAACCCAGGACCTTCTTGCTGGTTAATTCGCAACTGGTCAGTAACATGATTGGGTACAAAAAGAACATCTGGGCAGAGGTTCACTAATCACTAAACCAAAAAAATCCATCTACAATTTTGTGGAACGATTTCAGAATACCGTTCCTCAAAGGTCTGCGAACACGTTGAATATCTCATCATCTACAGTACATCATATCAAAAGTTTCCAAAATTTGGAGAAATCTCTGTAAGCAAGAGACAACACTGCAAATCAGTCCTGATGCCCGTAATCTTCAGTCCGTCGGTTCATATATATGAATATTGCCATTGATCCGTCAGTAAAACGAACTGCAAGGCCAGTAGACTATTTGTAATCTATTTATACATATAATATGTGCACTGTCTGTGCGAAGGAAAAAAGGAACCAATCAGAGTTCAGGGTGACATCTTCCATTTTGATTGTTCGCCGTGAACTGTATCGTATAAACTACACGTTCAGAAACGCTGACCCACGTTTTAGTTATTGAGTGCATGGTGAGGAGAACGCACAGTAATGCAAGTACACTGGAATATTAGTACAGCGTAGATCACACTAGAGGTGCGACAGAAAAGCAACTGACGTGAACGGTGATTCGCGGCTGTGACTTCTCATTCTCAAATATGCCTGGCGACGTTCGCGGCATCGCATTTTGCTCCCCTGGTTCGTGAACTCGTCGCAGAAAATTTCGAGCGTTTAAAATTTCGGCGAATGTCGCAAAAACGAGGCTCTGGCGGGGAGTAGTCTCAAACTCTTCTCAAACAGTCCGCACATGTCGTGAGAAGGTCGCAAAGTCATCAATTTGCTTGCAAATTGTTCGGTTTTCATTCGCAAGTAAAAGCAACAAGTTGGAGACTTTCGTGCGGAAAGTTTAAGACTTGCTGGCATCCACGATATTCCATGTATTTTGTCCTAATTCGGATTCGAAAATCGCAAATCAGTCGCAAAAATCGTCACGCGGCCTTCTCACACGATATACCTATTTAAGCTGCGGAATATTCGCTTATCGCAAAACATCAAAATTTGCAAAAAAAAATCTTTTTTTTTTTTTTTTAAACCACTGCGATAGTCGCTGTTCTATCACAACTCTAGTGTGATCATCCCTTTAGTAACGGTCCTCTTACGGAACTAAATAAGGAATAGTTTGTGCATGTGAACACTGTGTTTTGTTAGCACTCTCTGAGCACTAAAATCCTGACCAGCCATGTTTTAGGCTTTACCTGACAGTGTGAGCGCGAGCAGCCATGCTAATTTGGTATCATGTACTGAACTCGTGGTAGAGAACACCTTCCCCACTGACAGGCTGTGTTCTTTTCCCTAGTCTGAGGTCAGAAAGATGGTAGTAGACGATGTCCTCTTGGCCACTTACACTAAACAGACTTGTCTTCTCAGGTGTCGAGGGCTGGAGCCGTCTGTCCTCCGTCTGAGGGTCCTGCACCTTCTCGATGCCTGCTCCAAGCAGCTCGTTCTTCAGCAGTGCACAGTACGCCAGGCCATCTGCTGCCGGGAGAAACGACATGTAAAAGACATGCAGCCTACACTGCATTCCACATCCACACTAGCAACTAAAATTGTTTTTAGCATGCTGAGAACCCTATTTGTTAGCAGCCATCTAGCTAGCCATGCAGATTGGGTAAACGTTTACTGTGTTGAAAGGATTTCTTAATTTGATAGCGTTAGCTAACTAGGATGCTATTCAGTTAAGTTTTAGCAACTCTGATTACAACAACTGAGTTTAACACTAGCCATTTTGGTTTATAGGGTGACCACCTCACAGCAAGAAGGTCCTGGGTTCGAATATCGAGCTCTTCTTTTTCTCCCCGTGCTTGTGTGGGTTTCCTCCCGGTACTCCGGTTTCCTCCCACAGTCCAAAGACACGTACATTAAGGCTAACTGGCTGTTCGAAACTGCCCCCAGGTTTGAGTGTGAATGATTGTGTGTGTTAGCCCTGCAGTGGACTGACTAGCTGTTCAGGGTGTACCCCGCCTTCAGCCAGAGTTAGCTGAGATTGGCACCAGCCTCTCCGCGACCCTAGTAGCAGTACGCGGTTCAGCAAACGAATGAATTACTTTTAGATCATCCCTTTTTTTTCAGACCACACACCTGCACCTACCATTCATGTGTCTATAGCATCTTGTGGACAAGATGCACCAAATGGATGCTAGATACACACGGACGCATAGCAACTATACCTTTCCTCCTTCACAGGAGAGCACAACAACCTCAATCATCGGTTCACAGCTAGTCCATGATTTCCTTTTTATTATTAAAAGCGTTGCAAGGCTAAAAACCGTGCTCTTACACAGTACTACTAATGAATATGAGCTAGCCTGTTAGCCAATAGAACACTGAGGCAGCAGTGTTGTCATGGTTACAGTGTGGATATCAAATGAACTGATGTTTGTGCTTTTCAAAAAAAAATCAATAAATAAAATTTAAAAAAGCAGAGTGTGAACAAAACTATAACATCAATCAGAGTAATGTAAATAGTGCATCTGAGCAAGGTCAGTCTACTCTAAACTAAAAAAGAAAAGAAAAGGAATGGAAACCAGTAAAGGCCATAAAGAAAGAAAGGAAGGAACGAAGGATTGAAGAAAAAAGAAAACAAGTAAGAAAAAAAGAAAGAAGAGAGAGAGAAAGAAGGAATGAAAGAAAGAAGGAAAGAGAGAAAGAAAGAAATGAAATGAAAGAAAGCAAGAAGGAGAGAGAGAAAGAAAGAAGAAAGAAAAATAAGGAAAGAGGAAGAGAAAAAAAGAAAGTAAAAAGAAAGAAGGAAAGAGAGAGAGAGAGAGAGAGAAAAAGTAAGAAGGAAAGGAAGAAGAAAAGAAAAAACAAAGGAGAGAGAGAAAAAGAAAGAAAAGAAAAAGAAAGAAAGAACACAAAGAAGGAAAGAATGAAAGGAAGGAGAAAAGAAAGAAGGAAAGAGAGAGGGGGGGAGAAAGAGAGAGAAAGGAAGAAATAAAGAAAGAAAGAAAGAAGAAACGAGAGAGAGAGAGAAAGGAAGAAGGAAAGGAAGAAGAAAAGAACGGAAGAAGGAAAGAAACAAAGAGATACTGAAAGGAAGAAGGAAAAAGAGAGAAAGAAAGAAAGGAAAAAAGGAAGGAAGGAAGGAAGAAAAAAGAAAAGAAGAAAGAAAGGAGGAAAGAGAGAAACAAAGGAAGGAAGAAAGGAAGGAGGAAAGAAAGGAATGAGGAAAGTGAGAGAAACAAAGAAAGAAAGGAAGGAAGAAAGAAAGGAAGGAGGAAAGTAAGAAAGAAAGGAAGGAGGAAAGTAAGAAAGAAAGGAAGGAAGGAAGGAAGGAAGGAAGAAAGAAAGGAATGAGGAAAGTGAGAGAAACAAAGAAAGAAAGAAAGGAATAAGGAAAGAAAGAAAGGAAGGAAGGAAGAAAGGAAGGAGGAAAGAGAGAGAAAGGAAGGAAGGAAGAAAGAAAGGAATGAGGAAAGTGAGAGAAACAAAGAAAGAAAGAAAGGAATGAGAAAGAAAGAAAGAAAGGAAGGAAGGAAGAAAGGAAGGAGGAAAGAGAGAAAAAGAAAGGAAGGAAGAAAGAAAGGAAGGAGGAGAGAGAGAGGAAGGAAGAAAGAAAGAAAGGAAGGAGGAGAGAGGAAGGAAGAAAGAAAGAAAGGAAGGAAGGAAGAAAGAAAGGAAGGAAGGAAGAAAGAAAGGAAGGAGGAGAGAGAGAGGAAGGAAGAAAGAAAGGAAGGAGGAAAGAGAGAGGAAGGAAGGATGGAAGAAAGAAAGAAAGAAAGGAAGGAGGAGAGAGAGAGGAAGGAAGAAAGAAAGGAAGGAAGGAGGAGAGAGAGGAAGGAAGAAAGAAAGAAAGGAAGGAGGAGAGAGAGAGAGGAAGGAAGAAAGAAAGAAAGGAAGGAGGAGAGAGAGGAAGGAAGGATGGAAGAAAGAAAGAAAGAAAGGAAGGAGGAGAGAGAGAGGAAGGAAGAAAGAAAGAAAGAAAGAAAGAAAGGAGGAGAGAGAGAAGAAGGAAGAAAGAAAGGAAGGAAGGAGGAGAGAGAGAGAGAGGAAGGAAGAAAGAAAGGAAGAACAGAAGGAAGGAAGGAAGAAAGAAAATGAAAGAAGGGAAGCAGTGGAATTAGAAGGAATCCAAATGACAGACGTAGGGAACAGAGGAAAGAGAGACAGATCAACAAACAGAAGGACAGGAAGGGGTGAACGAGTACACTGAGGACAAACTAGAATCCAGTTGCCATAGTAACCAAGCTGCCATAAGGGAGGCCTTGTCTGAATGTTTTGAGATGAGAACATGTTCAGATTAAGTAGGCTATTCTGTGCGTGCACACACGCACACACACACACACACACACACACACACACACACACACACACGCACGCACGCACACACACACGCACACACACACACACACACACACCTTGAATATGGAATCCAACTGATTTGTGCTGATGTTTGATTCCTTCTTTT
>JBCNYH010000008.1:2459212-2470203 GCA_039654325.1 Tandanus tandanus | reverse complement strand
CTCTCTCTCTCTCTCTCTCTCTCTCTCTCTCTGTCTGTCTCTCTCTCTCTCTCTCTCTCTCTCTCTCTCTCTCTCTCAGTGCAGCGGATGGAGCGCTCCGGTTAGAGTGTTGCGGCATTACAAAGCACGAATCGTCTTTTTGTCTTGTGCGGATCTGAAGGAGCGGAATAAAAATGTAGCAGAGGGAGACTCAGGGCTGCGGGTTCGACAGGATGGAATGGACCGGTGAATCCGGGTTACCGAGCTGGCCTGCGGAAGAGAGGTAACGCGTTCCAGAGCGCTTTTATTACCCGCCGTGTCCTCCCGCAGCTCTGTGCACATCGGGCGATGAACGGGGAGCGAAACCTGGCTTTGGGTTGGGTGGTTTTCATTTCTGTGCTTGAGATCTTTCATGCAGGCCTCTTGGTAGGGTTCCAGCCCACACCTACACTCTCTACCGTCTGTTTACGGGTTTCTTTCTCTCTCTCTCTCTCCCTTTTATCTTACTGTCGCCTCATCATGACACCATGAGAAAGAAATGCATGATTAATTATCCATAGCTTCATGAATTTCCCAGTGTACACCAACATCTGGATTCATTTCAGTCTGTAGCAGGAAGTGCGTGATTGATTGATTGATTGATTGATTGATTGATGTGCTTGTTTTTAAAAGCAAGATGATTTAGAACCAGCTGTTTGAACAGACTGAGTCACGTGACACACACACACACACACACACACACACACACACACACACACACACAAAAGAGCCGCTTAACCCCGAACATGGTGCGACATAACGGTTTTTACCTCCTGTGTTACTCTTGGTGATGTATAAGATACACTGATAACCTACTTACATGCAAAAAATAATAATAATAATCCTACGCGTTCTTTCTTTCTTTCTTTAAAATGTATTTCTTAAAAATGTGTGCTATTTGATGTGTAGCTGCCAGTTGTGTCCATGTGCCACCGTTTTAACAAGTACCTGAGATCCAGCTGTTTAAACATGACAGTACGGGTTCACACAGAAGCCCGGATGAATTTAAAGAAAGCTGCTGGGACAGACAGGGCGGCACGGTGGAGTTACAGCCTGGGTTTGAGTCCTGGGCTTGGCAAGAACATTTCTATATATAGAGTATATATACATATGGAGTTTATATGCTCTCCCTCTGATATTGCGTGGGTTTCCTCCACGTACTCCGGTTTCCTTGCAATGTCCAAACACACGCACATCAGGCTAAACTTGGCGAGGGCGTTTCTGTGTGGAGTTTGCATGTTCCACTCCCACAGTCCAAAAACATGCACGACTGGCTATTCCAAATTGCCCCAGCTGTGAATGATTGTGTGATCATGATGGGCTGTCGAGCTGTTCAGGGTGTACCCCGCCTGCGTCCAGGACTGGCTGGGATAGGATCCACCTTCCCATCATGTCACTGAAATCTTCAAGGTGCTCGCTATAATATAACTACAGAATGTCAGAATGAGAATTTCTTTTGGTGTTCACCATATATAGGGTGTAGAGGGAATTAGTTTTGGTGTAGTGTCACACATAGTGCAGGACAGCACGCTAACTAAAGAGTACTACATAAAACAATATAATATGATACAGTGTAATAAAAGTCCACATAGTACCCTACAGTAAAATCAGGTATTGTGCAATACAGTGCGATATGATGCAATACATTAGGAAACAATTTGATACTACTGAGTGCGTGCAATGCATTCATTCATTCATACCGGCTGAAGCCTATCTCAGCCGACTCGTCAAAGACGGAGTACACCTGAACAGCTCACCAGTCCATCATGATCACACAATCATTCACACCTGGGGCAATTTGCAATAGCCAGTCGTGCATGTTTTTGGACTGTGGGAGGAAACCGGAGTACCCGGAGGAAACCCAGACAAGCAGGAGGAGAACATGCAAACTCCACACAGAAACGTCCCTCGCCGAGCCCGGGACTCAAACCCAGGACCTTCTTGCTGTAAGGCAGATGTGCTAACCACTACGCCAACGTGCCGCCCACGATGCAATACTGTATGATAAAATACAGTGCCATGCATTATGATCCAGAACAACACAATGCAGTAGAGTGCAAAGATATGCATCAATGTACAATACAATATGGAGCAGTATGATGCAATGCATTAATGTACAGTACAATACAGTACAGTGCAATGTAATATGATACAGTTTAATACAATACATCTGTACTGAAAGGTGTACAAAACCTTGATGGGATATGTGGATACTGATGATGTAGCAGAATGTAGGGGTGTAATAACCAATCAGAACATTGAGGGTTCAAGTCCCAGTACCACCAAGCTGCCACTGTTGGGCCCTTCAGCAAGGCCCTTAACCCTCAACTGCTCAGTTGTATGAATGAGATAAAAATGTAAGTCGCTCTGATTAAGGGTGTCTGTCATATGCCGTAAATGTAATAAAATTATTAATGGAGCTCGAGCGGAGCACCATAGTCATGGAATATGCCTCGAATGTTTGTCCTGTGTCTGTCCAGTGTCCAGGCCTGCCCACCATAGGAAACCCAATAAGGCTGCCGTATTGCTGAGTCGATGCTGATTGGTTGTTATGTATCGCTGACTTGCATGGCTCAATAAAAACAAAAAATAACCCAAAAACTGATTTTTTTTAAATAACAAAACTAAAACCCAAACATTACAGGCTCATACACCACCACTCATACTCACACACAAACAACACAGTCTAACTCAGGTAGGCAGGAAAAAAAAACTCGCAGGAAAAGAAATGTTTGTGGAGCAAACGCTGAAGTCAGACGCTTGACAGAACATGAACTTGTTAAACGGATAATTAAACCAACAAGACAGGACTGTCCAAAAACTATTTTTATGATGTTTTGGTAATTTGGGAGAGACTTGCATGAAGCGCTTTTGCTGTTTTGACTCATGAGCAATTCGTGGCACGGTGGTGTCGTGGTTAGGACGTCCCCCTAGCAGCAAGAAAGCCCTGGGTTCGAGTCCCCTGCTTGGCAGGGGTGTACTGTGTGGAGTTTGCATGTTCTCCCCTGTGCTTGCATGGGTTTCCTCCGGATGCTCCGGTTTCCTCCCACAGTCCAAAGACATGCACAGTAGGCTAACTGGCTGTTCCAAACTGCCCCTAGGGGTGGTTGTGTGCGTGTTGGCCCTGAGATGGTCTGGCGAGCTGTACAGGGTGCACCCTGCCTTCGCCCAGAGTCGGCTGAGATAGGCTCCGGCCTCCCCGCGACCCTAATAGTAGGATTGTGGCAGATGACTGAGAGAGTAGGTGAGAAACTGACCCACCCCCTACCCCCCACTCCCCTCACACACGTTCAATGGGTCTTTTATTCAGAGTAGTATGCGGGCAATCATTGCTATTGCTATTAAACAGCATCCCACTGGTTTCACGCTGCTGCGTGACAATGCAGGACTCAGACTCTGGTAATCAGCTGGAATGCCGTGCAAAGCTTTGGATGCCGTTGCTTAAAATTCCATTTCCTCCAGTTTAAATTAGTGTCAGTTTAAACGAAATGGACAAATGAATCGATGATGCAGGAGTGCTTTTGCTAATCATTGTGGATGCGTTCTTGTATTTGGAGTGCCGCATGATCTGAGAAGCTTCAGCGTATAACGCCGAATAGAGTGCTTCCAGATGTTGACCTACTTCATCTAGCCTACTTTTTCAATTCAAATTCCCACCATGCAGCATGCATTGTAAGGAAACTGAAGAAAAGACATTAGCCTGAATTATGACTCACTCACTCAGACATTTGCCGAACCGCTTAATCCTATTAGGGTCGCAGGGAGGCAGAAGCGGGCGGCACCATGGTCGAAACGTCTGCCCCCCAGCAAGAAGGTGCTGGGTTCGAGTCCTGGGCTCGGCGAGGGTGTGGAGTTTGCATGTTCTTCCTGTGCTTGTGTGGGTTTCCTCCAGGTGCTCCGGTTTCCTCCCACAGTCCAAAGACATGCACGCTAGGCTAATTGGCTGTTCCAGATTGCCCCTAGGTGTGAGTGTGGGTGTGAATGGTTGTGTCTTGTGTGTTCAGGATGTACCCTGCCTGTATGCTCCAGCCTCCCTGTAACCCTAGTAGGATGAAGCGGTTTAACAAATGAATGAATGTGTTTGTATTGTATCTGTAATTGGCTAGTGTCACTGTGATTGGCAAGTGAGGGAGAGTATATCGCTCCTCCCACTCAGAGAACATCTCCTGATAATAGGGATAATAGGGAGCTCGCTATTCTAGCGCCAACATGCACACAACCATTCACACTCACACCTAGGTGCAATTTGGAACAGCCATTTAGCCTAATGTGCATGTCTTTGGACTGTGGGAGGAACCTGAAGTACCCGGACGAGACCCATGCAAGCACGGGGGAAACATCACGCCAAGCCCAGGACTTGAACCCAGGACCCCCTTGTTGCAAGATGGACGTGCTGACCACGACACCACGGTGCCGCCCGATGTCGACTTTATTTCCTCCTAAACGCAACCTAAACCTTTCTGAAAGTGTTTAAGCTTCATGTTCGGATCTAGAGGCGGCACGGTGGTGCAGTGGTTAGCATGTCCGCCTTACAGGAAGAAGGCCTGGGTTCTGGCCATTTCTGTGTGACGTTTGCATGCTCTTCTCGTCCTTGCATGGGTTTCTTCAGGGTACTCCGGTTTCCTCCCATAGTCCAGAATCATGCACAGTCAGATAGATGGCTGTTCCAAATTGCCCCTAGAAGTGAGTGTGAGTGTGAATGGTTGTGTGTGTGTTGGCCTGTAATGGCCTGGCGAGCTGTCCAGGGTGTACCCCGACCTCACCCAGAGTCGACTGAGATGGGCGCCAGCCTCCCCGCGACCCTGATTAGGCTTAAGCGGCTTAGAAAATGAACGAATGAATGAACGAGTGATTATCTAGATATTTGCTTTTGTAGATTTGCTTATATATTTGCTTTCTACAGCTGTGTGCTGAAAAGTTGTTATTTGTTTTCAGGGAATGCTTTGTCGACCAACAGGGCAATGTTTGCAGGAACACGGGTCACATGACAGGTGAGAAACATTCACAGAAAAATAATAAGCATGATTAGTATAAACCACAGCATAACAGTTATGTGATCGGTCCATTATCTAGGGATTGTAAAATACTTGTATTGCCCGGAGCCGATAATGCTTACGTCAAAATGACGGGCACTCACAATTCATCACGGTTACTTGGAGCAGGCGGGGGTCATCATTATCATGCTTTAAAATGAAAAAAAAAACAACCTTAAAATATCTTGTTTTGTTTTTCTTGGGTTTATATGTAGTATATACTAAAACACCATTACAGAACTTAGTGTACTTATGTTTCCGTGGAGTATATACTAAAATCCGAATGAGAAGGCTGTAAAAAGCATTTATGTTAGATACATAGCAGTTACTACGGCTCACCTGCCCTGCCTCTGTAAAGGTTTAAATATGGAAAAATAAACGATAAAAATCTCATTTTAGTTTTCTTTTCTTTATGAGTGCATGTAGTTTATATAAAACTTTTTAAGAGAGTTAAAGAGACTCTGTTACATGACTTTTATGTACCTGGTCACGCGTGCTCATGCATCCGTCATGATTTGTAATCAATAAAAAATGTATTTTAGTATGTTTTTTGCTTATGTTCCCATGTAGTGTATACTAAAACAACGATTCACCTCACAGCCATACGACTGGAAAAAAGAATTAAGAATTTTTTTAATAGCTTTGTTTGAAATTTAGTTATAAGTGAAAAGTGTCACCTCTGTTCACTCCCGCCTACTGAGTCTTTCTTACGTTTTCAGATTATCTGAGTGATGACACAGACAAAGCACCGCCACTCCAAGCTCACACACTGAAGGAATTTGAACAGGTGGGCCTCTTACATTGTACTTTTTTGCTTTTTACTCACTCATTCGCTGAACCGTTTAATCCTACTAGGCTGGAGCCTATCACAGCCAACACTGGGCGAAGGCAGGGTACACCCTGCCAGACCATCGCAAGGCAACACACACAACCATGCATGTATTAGAGCAACAAGTTTAAACCCCGGATTATAAAGAAACACCTTTAAATCCTAACAATTGGTTTATTCAAAGCTTTGCACAGATCGCAGTCACTGTTGATGGAAACTGATGATGTTTTGGGGTTTCTTATCGGGGTTGGTCTATTTTTGGCTGCTGCCACCCTGTGGCCGTAGGTGGGAATGTACTGTACTTCACCCCAGCACTGGTGCAAATGAGTGCAGAGTTTTTAGATTCATCGAGGATTACATATTCAGATTTGTCTGACAGAATGAACTAACAGGCTTCAGAAAGACATCATTTCATTTTATTTTCAAGAGATGACCGCCTCACAGTAAGAAGGTCCTGGGTTCGAGTCCCGGGCTAGGCGAGGGCGTTTCTGTGTGGAGTTTGCATGTTCTCCCTGTGCTTATGTGGGTTTCCTCTGGGTACTCCGGGTTCCTCCGACAGTCCAAGGACATGCACATGAGGCTAATTGGCTGTTCCAGATTGCCCCTAGGTGTGAGTGTGAGTGTGAATGATTGTGTGTGTGTTGCCCTGTGATGGTATGTGGTCTGTTCAGGGTGTACCAGTTAGGCTTCAGCCTCCCCGCGACCCTAGTAGGATTAAGCAGTTCGGAAAATCAGTGAGTGAGTGCATGTTTATTTAATGTGCCTGGGCAGTGAATGGGCCCCTTTGAGCTATATTTCAGAACTGGGATTTAATAATAATAAGATTCTTTGCCAGCTGGTACTTTGAAAATGATTTCTGTCTTTTTTTTGTCAGGAATTCTGAAGTTAATCTCAGAAAATCCCCCCTCTGTGTGCAGGAGGAAATAAACACCCATAGATGTCACTAGTTCGCTTCTATAGATCAGGGATTAATTACTGTATCATCAGTTACTTACACATTACATCCACTTGAGTGATTCTATAATGACTGGCTGGGATGTTCATATGTGGTATGAGATACTTCCAGGATGACTTCTAGCATGTTGTGGGGTTTCCTCCGGGTACTTCGGTTTCCTCCTACAGTCCTAAGATTAGGCACATTAGGTGAACTGGCTGTTCCATTGCTTCTCGTTATGACTGAGTGTGAATGCTTGTGTGTGCCGCCCTGCCTCAGCTGTTCAAGGTTCACCCGGTCTTCATCCAGAGTCGGCTGAAATAGGCTCTTGCCGCCCCGTGACCCTAGTGACCCAGAGTCTGAGGATAATTACCTCCCTATCAGTGAGTGTTGGATACAGAAAACCCAGATGTGTTCAAGATCATCCCTCAATGACCTGATGATGTCATTGTTATCCATGGTGGTAACAGACGCGCCCCCGTCCTGATCAATTATTTAGACTTTGGTACATGAGAATAGGCTGGATGATGTTATGCTGAATGGCCAGTTTTATTGTGCGCAGCCTGCTCTCGAAGTCTGTGTCAGGGCTATTAGGGAGGCTGAAGCTTATCTCAGCCAGCACTGGGCAAAGGCGGAATACGACCTGAACAGCCCGCCGGTCCATCACAGGGTCAACACACACACAACCATTCACACTCACACCAAGGGGCAATTTGGAACAGATATTTGCATATCTTTGGGCTGTTGGAGGAAACTGGAGTACCTGGAGGAAACCCAAACAAGCATGGGAAAAAACATGGAACCCCCACGCAGAAACGCCCGAGCCAAGCCCAGGACTCGAACCCAGGACCTTCTCGCTGTGTGGGGGACTTGCTAATCACTATGCCACTGTGCCACCCCATCAATAAGATCATATCCCGTTATTTATTTTGATGATTCATTACATTTATATATAAATAGTGTTCTACAAGGCCTTGCTGTAATATTACAGAACTCATAGCAGTTTTTTCCAGTAGAGGGCAGCATGATGATGGAATAATACACCACTGTGGTGGCACGGTGGCTCAGTGTTTGGTATTGTTACCTCACAGTTAGTGAGAAGCTCAGTACAGGGTTCGAATCTCAGGCTTTCTGTAGACAAGCACATTAGGCTAATTGGCTGTTCCAACTTGCCCCTGGGTGTATTTGTGAGTGTGATATCCCTGCAATGGTCCGGCGAGCTGTTCAGGGTGTACCCCGCCTTCACCCAGTGTCGGCTGAGATAGGCTCCAGCCTCCCTGTGACCCTCGTAGGATTAAGTGGCTTGCTAAATGAGTGAGTCAGTGAGAATAATACAAGCTATTTATTAGTGATTCCAGAAACATTTGGAAGTGGGAAACATGCGAGAGGGTTACCTAGGCAACCAGAGCTGGCCACGAGCACTTTGCTATGTGATTCGCTAAGCGATTTGCTTGTGTTATGAAGCAATTTGCTCGTTGCTTATCGCTTCCTGTGTGGACACTGCTAGAGTAGCATATCCAGTGAGCCACCAAAACAGTTTGTATTAAAGAGATACTGGCAAGTAAAGAGATAATCCTGTGTGTTTGTAGTGGACTAGAGGATAAGGGAATATAGCTAGTCATCTACAGTGCTAGTGCTAGTTTATGTGAACGCTGGAAGACTGGAAGTGAAGCCTGGAAAAGCAGACAAAAGAAAACCCATATATACTATAGGGCAGTCTGAATGTTTATTGATTTGTTTGGTGCAGGGTTGAGGTGCCAAGGCACCATGTGTCAGTAGAGGCTTTTATCTCCGTCTGATGTGTCATGCGCAGGGAGTATCAGTTTACAGTGCTGATGCTGTCTGCTGAAAATAGCTCCATTAGTCTCTGAGTGAACCTTAGATTCCACACAGATATACTCCTCCAGGATCAATGACTGGGAGTAGGGGATTGATTGAGTGGGATCTTCCAGCTGTACCCCATTCATAAGATGGAAGAAGAGAATGAGAACATACTGTACACATTTGGTTCCTCACAAGGTTTCTTCCTCGGGGTGTCTGAGGGATTTTTAAAAATGTTTCTACTCGGGGGGTGGTGGGGGGGTGGGGTGTGTGTGTGGGGAGGTGGGGCACAAGGGCTCACAGAAGGGTTCATGTTCAGGCGCTCGGGCGTGTGGAGTTTGCATGCTCTCTCCATGCTTGTGTAGGTTTCCTCTGGGTACTCCGGTTTCCTTTCCCAGTCCAAAGACATGCACAGTAGGTTAAGTGGTTGTTCCAAATTGCCCCTAGGTGTGAGTGTGAATGGTTGTGTGTGTGTTGCCATGTGATGGTCTGGTGAGCTGTTCAGGGTGTACCCTGCCTTCGCCCCAGTGCCGGTCGAGGTAGGCTTCAGTCTCCCTGCGACCCTAAAAGTAGGATTAAATGGTCCGTGGAAAGAGTGAGTGAGGGTATTAAGTTATAAATCTTTTTTTAAGTCATAAGTTTACAGTCTTGTGCAAATTTGTTCACTATGTAAAGCTACTTATGGCTAAAATACACGAAGAAATCACGGTGAAGACTGTTAGAGTGTTCTGAGACCAGACATGACATTTCATCTTAATGCAGAACGCTTCTGTTGTGAAACCAGAAACCTTCGACTGTAATTCACTGGTACCCTGAAAGATTACTAAATTCACTTTGAAAATAGTCAAATGGTTTAATATTTCATCCACATACTGGAAAAATAATTTTTCATGTTTGTAGCATAATTTAGGGGATAAAATAAGAAACACAACTCACAAAGCCCTACAGATTCACTTTTAGGCAGTGAATAAATCAATATTTAACATTTATTCCATAACCTCCAGTTAAATATGATTAGAAAGCCTTGTGAGGCGGATCCAAGCAGGCTATTAATCCTATTTAACGAGAGGGAGTGGAATAACTGTTTTCTCTGTCCTCTTATTGTTGTATTCAAGTTCTTAAATTAAAATATAAATAAATAAATGTATACGTTCTTATCATAAAATACTTTACGGGGAACTAGCTGTTATCATGGAACTAGCAGGTTAACTGAAGGCCTATAGTTCAGTAGTCCAATAAAATTATGTTTGGTATCAAATACTTTAACCATATTTTGTATATTTTGTTTAATTTTTATCTGCGTCCTTTCCTGGAGAGCCAGTTAGCATGGAGATAGCTGGTTAGCTGAAGGCTGCATAAAATTCTTATTAATAAAAAAAGTTCTTATATGAAATACTTTAATTCCACATTTTTTTGTGTGGTTAGCATGGAGCTAGCTGGTTAGCTGAAGGTCTCTAGTTTGCGTTTGGTGTGGAAAAAAATATTTTCTAAATTTTTAAATAAATATCTTCTTTCTATCAAGTACTTTTCATGTAATTAATGTACACTGAAAAAAAAGACACTTTGCGGCTCGTTCAGTTTGCTAGCAGAAGTTAGTGTTACATCAATTCCGGATTCCGAAAAAGTCGCATTTGATGAAAAACAAACAAACAATCCCAAAAAAAAAAAAGGTCTTAGTTAAAAATAAAAAATGTGTTTTTATCATGAAATATTTTTGCTTAGAACGAGTCACAGTCATTACGGTTCTTTTTTTCTGTGGTGACTTTCAGGTCAACAATATGAGCTGATATCCTAGGAGTAGATTAGCCAGTCAGAGCGCAGAATTGCTAATATCTAGTGACCTAGAATAAATTATATTACTTGTCCAGGATATATAATATAAATCTTCTGCCTCCAGATACTGCTCGCTGTTGTTGCGTTGAGTCTGTACTGTATGTTCACGAGAGGAAGTTCCAAGAGATCCCTTGCACCTGTTCTGAAATAGCAGAGGCGCCGCTGTCTCCCTGGTGTGATTAGTTTTAAATTCTCTGCTCCGGAGGGCCTGGTTACACACATCGTTACACACTCTCCGCCTTGCAGATGGGTTAAACCAGTGCCCCTTAATTTATTTGACCTTCACCATGTTCTCTGTCTTTATGGTTCTGGATTACTGTATTAATTCCAGTGCATAGCCCACTACCACATCTGCCAATACCACTTCTGTGATATCAAATTTATTGACATATCCACTGCACAGAAAAAAGGTCCAGTACGCTCATATTTTATTGGAGAGCCTTTAACCTTGAACACAGCATGTAATCTCCATGGCATTGTTGCTCCAGTTGGTCCGGTCGAGGCTCAGCAACATTAATGTGGC
>JBCNYH010000008.1:2401614-2415153 GCA_039654325.1 Tandanus tandanus | reverse complement strand
GTGTGTGTGTGTGTGTGTGTGTGTGTGTGTGTGTGTGTGTGTGTGTGTGTGTGTGTGTGTGTGTGTGTTTTAAACAGGATCATTGAATAGTAGCTCAGAGCTGGAAATGCAGGCCATTAAAGAAGAGCTTCAGATTGCCCTAAGGAAACACAGGGAGACTGAGGTACACACACTCACGCAGACACCCTCTTGATTAAAATGGCTTGTTATTTTTGCCCTCTGTTTTACCGCCTTCTCTTCTGCATTCCCAGCGCGAACTTTCGGAGTTAAGATCTTCTCTGACCAAAAAACTTGAAAATCGGATGAACACTGACCCTCAGGTACCCAAAAGAAATAATGTCCCAATTCTAACCTCACTGATTATTATGCTTGTCTTTCAGAAGCTGGAGGTGGAAGTCCTCCCACAGTCCAAAGACATGTAAATTAGGCTAATTGGCTGTTCCCAATTGCCCCTAGGTGTGGATGTGAGTGTGAATGGTTGTGTGTTTGCCCTGCCATGGTCTGGCGAGCTGTTCAGGATGTACCTCGCCTTCGTCCAGTGTCGGCTGAGACAGGCTCCAGCCTCCCTGCGACCCTAGTAGTAGGATTAAGAGTTTGGCAAATGACTTAGTATGTTCTTTTACACCCGTACCCAGTTAACACACATATTATTGCAAGGTCATAATTTGGTTGGTTGCACAAAACTTTATTTGACCATTGTGACGATGTTAAACACGGCGACCCTGGTAGGATTAAGCAAAAAAATGAGAGAGTGAGTGAAACCTTTTAGGGATAAGGTTGAAATGAGTCTGTTGGTCTAGGATGTGATGTGATGTGATTTGTTGTCTTTACAGACTGCTCTGGAGCAATTGGTATCAGAATACCAGCAGCTGAACCAGGCTCTGAGAGCCGAGAAGAAGCTCTACCAAAACCTGAACCACATGCAGTCCACAGGAGACAGGTTAGAACCTGAGAGAGCCTGAAAAGTCACTCATTATAGACCCGGGACTTAGATTTAGTACACAGCTGTTTAGGCCAGGTACCGCACTATGTTTATGGTTACTAACATTCATAATGTCGCTAAATTTAATTTATTTATAACATGCCTGATTTTACATTATACCTGATTTTAGTGGTTAGCACGTCCGCCTCACAGCAAGAAGGTCCTAGGGTCGAGTCCCAGGTTAAGCAGGGACGTTTCTTTGTGGAGTTTGCATGTTCTCCCTGTGATCGCATGGGTTTCCTCTGGGTACTCCAGTTTCCTCCCACAGTACAAAGACATGCACATTAGGCTAACTTCAAAGTGTGAATGGTTGTGTGTGTGTATTGGCCCTGCGATGGACTGGCAAGCTGCTCAGGGTGTACCCCACCTTCACCCAGTGGCGGCTGAGATAGGCTCCATCCTTAAGCTCTTTGGCAATTGATTGAGGGAGTGATTTTTTACATTAGATAATACCATTAATTATTGATTCATTGGTCAGACATTATTTTACTCATGCTAGTCATTTAACATGATCAGACATAACTAGGAATCCATCAGTTTACAACGTTAAGTGACTGTTTTGTTGCTCTGCTACTTTAGACACTGCTTTAGATAGTGAAAGGCATTTAGCATGCATTGTAATCAATGTTATATCATTTGAATGATGTTTCATTGCTTAAGCAGCGTGGAGAAGACTCGGGCACTGCACACGGAGCTGGATACGGTTCAGGCACTGCGAGGACAGCTGGAAGAGGTCCTGAGCAGGACCCAAGACACAGCCCTGGCACTGGACAGGGCAGCTAGGGCCCACGCTGACTATGGAGGTGGGCCACAGCAGAGTTTGGGCTGTACATTACAAAAGGCCTCCGGGCCAGCAGGGGGCGCCGTTCCTAGCATTGTGTAAACGTGTGGGTCCGAAACAAGCGCGTTCAACCGAAAAGCACTTCAACTAACAGCAAAATGTACTAACAGTGTGCGTATAAATGGCACGGCAAACAAATGTGACTCTTGGATCCATTTTGGATGTGTGTGTACATGTTTCTCAATTCGTGTTTGCATTTTATGCTTTTTGGTGCTGTTTGTTTTGCCATTGCTGTGTATTGTGATTGTTGTGTTCATGATCCCTTGTAAAGTGCTGCTATCTGCATAGTCTGCCTCATGTTTTTTAAAAAATTTTTATTTTTAATTCTTACATCCTTTACGCACATAAGCATAAATATGCCTACTATATTTCAGTCAAAGCCTTAAATTTGCAAAATTATTTTTTTTATAATTATGATGATGATGATGATGATGATCTGAACTTGGGTCAGGATTTATAGTATGCTTCTTGCTTAATGGTACGATTTGCTCCCCTATTTTTTATTTATTTATTTATTTTTTTTAAATAATATATCCAGATGTAAAATGCAGTAACTGGTATTTGGTTAGCAGCATTGATTAGCTGGTAGTTATGGCATCCTGCATGCTATCCTATGCTTTATACTTCAAATAGTCTGTCACCCTTCCTGTCTAAACATGGTGCCAAATGAGATTTTGATCTGTAGGTTTATCTACAGAAGAGAACAAAAACAAAAGCAGGTCATGTTTATGTACATCACAGCAAAGGAAATAAATCTAAACCAGCTTACGTGGTCAGAACTGGTTATTGTATTTTTTTAACAACCATGACATTAGATTTGTAAATTATATGTCATATGATCTAGAAGGAATAAAACACGACCGGGTGTAGTGTTACAGAAAAGTAATCAACAGATGTTTTATTCCCCTTATACCACAGCAGTTTGTCCAGAAATAAATATATTTTTATTTATTAAAGAATACCATCATAATTTAAATCTGTTTACCGTTTAATGTGCATTTAAATGCATTTAATTCTCCTTTACATTTTTACCTCTGGCTGTTAAAAGCTCTGATGCTAGAGAATCCTTCCCTCCATCCATCCTTCCATTTGCCGAACCGCTCAATCCTACTTTGGGGAGGGTGGAGCCTGTCTCAGCCGACTCTGGCCAAGGGCAGGATACACCCTGGACAGTTTGCCAGTCCATCACAGGGAAACACACAGCCATTCATACTGGCACTCCCATCTGGGGCAATTTTAAACAGACTAATGTACAGATCTTTGGACTGTGGGAGGAAACCGGAGTACCCGGAGGAAAACCACGCAAGCACGGGGAAAACATGCAAACTCCACACAGAAACGTCCTCGCCAAACCCGGGACTCGAACCCAGGACCTTCTTGCTGTGCTAATCACTGCGCAACTGTGCCGCCCCAGAGACTCCTTGCATAAACCCGAAATAAACATCTGCTTACAGGAAACTTCAAAATACCAGCCATGACACACGGATTCAGACAGTTACAGTCTTCCAGATCCCTTCGAATTTGCAGTTACTATAGAAACAATGTATTCGAAAAAGTACAGTAAAGTAAATGGGTGGTATGGTGGCGTAGTGGTTAGCACATAGGTCCATTCGGGCATTTCTGTATGGACTTTGCATGCTGTCCCTGTGCTTCTGTGTGTTTCTTCTGGGTACTTCTGTTTCCTCCCACAGTCCAAAGACATTCATATAAGTTACCTGGATGTTTCAAAGTGACCAGAGGTGTGAATGTGAAAAGTTATGTGTTGCTTTGTGATGGTCTGGCAAGCTGATCAGGGTGTATGGTGCCTTCACCCAGAGTCAGCTGACATGGGCTTCCTGCGACCCTAGTAGGATTAAGCGGTTTGGCAAATGAGTGAATGATGAGTGACCAATCAGATTTTGGGAATTCAGAAGTGTTATGGTATATAATTCATAACAAAGAAACACTTTTAAGGCAATAAAGTAAATTTCTCCATAAAAGGTAAGTCTATAATAAACACACAGATACATCTGTTATTATTATTATTATTATTATTATTATTATTATTATTTTAAGGTGGCCCATTGTCTCAGAATCCATAAACATGACTTTAATTTGGTAGTCAATTCAATATTGTCCTCTAGTGTTCATTGACACATGCATGCTAACCATGCATGCTAATGTTTGCATGCCTACTACATCACCACCAGGGTGGATATTAAAAAAATGCATAATCAAGAAACATGTCACAGTTAGTTCTTAATCAGCGTGCAATGAGCTGCATCTTCTGTGTTAGTGTTTCCACAGTCACATGTTTCCACAGTCACATAAGCATACAGTTTGCTAACACACACAACTGCTTCACTATAAAGTGTAATGGGTGTGGCTGAAGCCCTGGAAGGGAATTCTTTAAAAATATTTACCCCTTCCTCCTTTTTTGGTATTGGCTAACTTGAATGTGTTGTGTGACGCTTTTCCACCATTTTTTAAAACCCTGGCAATTATTGACCATCACTCTTGAGTCCGCACGTCTGCGTCACAGCAAGAAGCTCCTGGGTTTGAGTCTCGGGCTCAGCAAGGGCGTTTCTGTGTGGAGTTTGCATGTTCTTCTCATGCTTGCATGGGTTTCCTCCGGCTACCCCAGTTTCCTCCCACAGTCCAACACATCCACATTAGGTTAATTAGCTATTCCAGATAGTGTGTTGCCCTGTGATAGTAATATAAGAATGCGATCACTTAAATAAACAGCAGTGGCACAGTGGTGTACTGGTTAGCACGTCTGCCTCACAGTAAGAAGGTCCTGGGTCCGGGTCCTGGCCTTATCCAGGGTGATCTTCTGTTCTGTTTTCTTACGTGGGTTATCTCAGGGTACTCCGATTTACTCCCATGGTCCAAAGACATGCACATTTAGCTAATTGCCCCCAGGTGTAAATGTGAATGTTTGTGTGTGTGTCTTGCCCTGTGATGGTCTGCCCTGCTATTCAGGGTGTCCCCTGCCTTCGCCCGGAGTCGGCTGAGATAGGCTCCAGCCTCCCTGCAACCCTAATAGGATTAAGCGGTTCAGTGAATGAATAGAAATAAACAGCTTTAACAAATCTCATATGTGCATAGTGGAATTAATCAGATACCCAAATGTGCCCCTGTACTCTGCCTATTACAAAACATTTTCACATCAAATCATCCTAACAGCTTCAATAATCCCTCTTAAAATACATCTGATTATACTGGGCTCTAATAATAAGAGAAATAATACAACTGACCACAGATCAGTGTGAAAACATCACTTGATCACCATTGCGATGCCTCCCACCACACACACACACTCTCTCTCTGCCTGTAAGCAAATAGCCGTGCAGCCGAAATCCATTAAGAGTCCATATAATGGAGTGGATTATAATGACTCCCTCATGCTGCTTAAGCTTCAGGCCTAATATGGAACCTCAGCTTATATAACTTGTCCTGGACTTTCAGGTTGTGTGTGTGTGTGTGTGTGTGTGTGTTTGAAAGGTTGTGGAACCTATAAAGAAAAAGTTACACTGAGCAACTTTTTTTTTAATGCACTGACCAGCTTGTGTCCATTTGTTTGCTTGTGTGTTCCTAAGAGAGGAAGAGGGAGGGAGAGAGAGAGAGTGAGAGAGGAAGGCATGGGCAGGACTTGAGGATAGTTGACTCAGAGCTTCCTGACAGACTTTTCCACTTTAGCCTCTTACAGAAAAAGACCAAGCGAGGGAGAGAAAGTTCTGGAAAACACATTAAAATAAACAAACCGATGTCGTCGTCCTTTTGATCCAATCCAAGTAAACGAGGGAACGCGGAAAGAAGAACGCACATAGTAGAAAGCAAACGCCTTCAGGGAGGAGAAACAATTTCCCTTTCTTTTCTTTAACTTCGGACTGTGTACTCCTCTCCTCTCTAGAGTTCAGCACAGACGAGGATGAGGATGAGCTTGAAGATGAAGATGAAGGCAGTAGCAGTGAAGAATTCACCGACAGTATAGAAGAAGATGTGAAACTGACTGCTGAGAGTCTGGCAAGCATAAAGGTACGTAAAGGAAAACCACCATCATGGTGTAAAGGCATACATACAGATTGGTGCTGTTCTCTTTTAATGATTCACTGAATGTACACCTCCCATGCCTTTAATGCTAACACAGTGGCATGTTCTTCAAAAGCCCTACGTCTAGGAAAAGATCATTTCAGTTTTACTTGCTAGGTTTGTAGGAATTTGTCCAGAAATACGGATTGTGTGGGTTTCCTCTGTGTACTCAGGTTTCCTCCTGCAATTCAAAGACTTGCACATTAGGATAACTGTATCTTCCAGGGTGTTATGGTGGCGCAGTGGTTAGCACATCTCCCGCACAGTATGAAAGTCCCACGTCCGGGACCCCCATGTTCTCCCCGTGCTTGTGTGGGTTTTATCTGGGTGCTCCGGTTTCCTCCGACAGTCCAAAGACATACACATTAGGCTAACTGGCTGCTCCAAATCGCCCTTCGGTGTGCATGTGAGTTTGAATGGTTGTGTGTGTTGGGCCTGCGATGGTCTGGTGAGCTGTTCAGGGTGTGCCCCTTCTTTGCCCAGTGTCGGCTGAGATAGGCTCCAGCCTTCCAGCGACCCAAATAGGATTAAGCAGTTCTGCAAGTGAGAGAGTGAGTGAGTGACCAGAATGTTTTCTTATTAAATAGTTATTTCCACACTGGTAATTTTAGCCAAATGTATCATGTTCAACCCCTAACAGGTTGCAGACATTCTCATACTACTCATCCGCAGTAGTCACTAAATAAAACGAAAAAAACTAAAACTTGGACCGTAGACTGCAAAGAGCAACCAGCAAAAGTAGACGTAATTGTATTAGCTTGCTCATGTCTGAGTTCTCGAAGGAACTCCGAGTCGACCTTTGAATGAAGCCATGTGCTGTGATGTCACCATGAGATAGGGGCAAGGCTTTATTGATTGATGTTATGCTTGCTTGTTTGTTGTAATCATGGATAAACATGTACACGGATAAGCAAGGCATGTGAAATAAAGACACCCAAAAGAAAACAACTTAGAAAACTAGAAAGGCTCTCATAGAGTGCAAGGTAGTTCCACTATGCAGCATGGATACTATCTGCCCTGTATGGGTACATTTACATTACATTTACATTCATGGCATTTTGCAGACATCCTTATTCAGAATACATGTTTTAAATCTCATTTATACACCTGACAAGTTAGAGGTTAATTGATTAAATAAAGTTCAGTAATTGATTAAAGTACACAATATCTTCTATTATAACTTACCAGTAATTGGTAGTCAACCTTACAGGTTAGAACTCAAGTTCGACTACCAAGCTTTGATGTAGGGTACTGGTTTTAGTTACCCATCTTACAGTATGTGAGTCCTTATAGTCGTTCTCCTGATGAAACCTGCTATCTCCATTTTTGACAGCATGAAAGTAAAATTAATGATCATACATTGAGATGCTGTATATATGTGGGAATTTACCCCAAAACAGCTAGATGGAGCCACCAACTATTTCAAGTAGATGCAGAGGGTTATCTTAATTTATATTCAAGCATAATCTTATTTTGACCAAAAATGCTGATAGCAGGTTTCATCAGGAGGCCAACGTTATGTTTTCTCTCAGAAAATTGAGACCTTGCTCTGACCTTGATTTTTGACCTAGACATTCCAAAATCAACTCGTCTCTGGCACTCATTCAGGGTAGAGTCCCCACCAAGCTTGATGAAATTCCATGCATGGGTGTGGTCGAGACTTTGTTAACAAGCAATCTGACAAACAAATAGACAGGCGCACAAACATTGGTGGTTACAATATCTTTGCCAAAATTCGGCTTTGGGAGGAGGTAACAACAACTTCTACAGCAATGACTCTACGAATAGTCTCTTTGCTTGTAAGAACATCATTTACAGAATTCAAACTGGTGATTAATGTAAAGTTTAGCCATGTTCAAATAACGTCTAACAAGCTACAGTTAAGCTCAACTGGAAGTACTTAGTGTCTGGACTCATTCTTAGAGATGGGGGTAGAGCCGCTGCTCCTCCACATTGAAAGAGTCATTTGAGGTGGTTAGGGCATCTGATTAGGATGCCTCCTGTTTGCTTCGCTTTAGAGGTGTTACATACACGACCAAATGGGAGGAGGCCCCGGGGTAGACCCAGAACTCGCTGGAAGGATTATATATCCCATCTGGCCTGGGAATGCCTCAGGATTCCCTGAGAATGCCTGGGTTCCCCTTTTAAATCTGTTGCCTCTGCGATCCGACCTCGGTTAAACAGAGGAAAATGGATGGAAAGATGGAAGTTCTTACATCTGCACTTTAAAAAATGTATTGTCTGTGTGTTGTTACTAAATTACTATACGAGGGTGGGCTGAAAAGTTCATAGGCTGACTAAGAAGGAGTAATGCCAGAGCATGGACATTTGAGAGCGTCTATACCAAGGGGATCCAGGCACTGCATCACTCATGGAAGAAGTATGTAGACTGCATTGGAGACTACAGTATGTTGAAAAATAAACCACATTTGGTCTCACATTCGACCATTGCATAATGGTCAGGCTATGAATTTTTCAGTCCACCCTCGTATCTCCAAAAGAGTTGCTGTGCTGATGGTATTCTTAGTCCATGACCTCGCGGACCACTATCAGGATATTTAATGATTGAGACATCAAAGCCCTTTTGTAGAATACTTAAGAGCAAAAATATGAAAATCAAATGAGTTCACGACAAATAAGAGTGCACATTACGCATACACGCATCCCTATCTCCAGATTCTATTGTGTTAAATTGAATTTCGGTCAACTGAGAATACATGAGGGTGGCACATCGGCATAGTGGTTAGCACGTCCGCCTCACAGCAAGAAGGTACTGGGTTCAAGTCCTGGGCTTGGCGAGGGCGTTTCTGTGTGGAGTTTGCGTGTTCTCCCCGAGCTTGTGCGGGTTTTCTCCAGGTACTCCGGTTTCCTCCGACAGTCCAAGGACATGCACATTAGGCTATTTGGCTGTCCCAAAATGCCCCTAGGTGTGGATGGAATAAGGGTCAGCGGAGCCATGTTTTCTGTATCTTTGTTGCAGGATGCTGGCGTGTCTGGAGGACCAGTGAGCAGGAGGATATCCCAGGTGGCCATGAGGGGAGGACGGCAGAATGAGGTGGAGCAGAAGAACGGAGGAGAGAGCGAGACTCGAGAAGGGAAACGGCAGCTCAGCCAGGCTGGCTGTAGCTTACTCTCTCAGGACAGGTAGTTCCACTCAGACACACACTCAGATATAATTCTGATCATTAAATAACGATCAGTAGAATTCATCTGTTTATTCTCATGAAATATTTGTCATTCAGGTTAACTCTGCCAACCCCAAAAGAGGAAAACCGCCAGCTGGAACTGAGCGGAAGTGGACCTAGACAGGATCCTGGATCCGGATGTGGACAGGGAACAGAAAGTAACGTATCTGTCAAGTGTAGAAAGTGGGAGCAAAGTGAAACAGACAGGTTGAACACCCATGACCAGCAACAAACCCACATGTTCATGGAGGAAGAGGAGGATGAATATGATGCTGAAGAAGAAGAAGAAGGGGAGGAGGAGGAGGAGGAAGAGGATATGCGAGTCCCTCGGGGAAAGCGTGGCCTCCCGAATGTGACTCTGAGAGAGGGGGCAGGGAAGAGGAGGTGTAATAGACCTCACTCTCTGGATCTTGGTGTGCTGCTGACTCACAAAACGACAGGGGATTCCAGGGCACAGGTAATGGTGTGGCATTTTGATTTAATGCGCTATTAGGAATTGCTCTTAACCTTTAATAGAAACGAATCAAGTCGTTAGATAAGGATGAGCAGTCAATTTATGTTTAATGACTTGAAGGATGGCGGAGCAGGTTAGCATGTCTGCCTCACAGCAAGAAAGTCCTGGTTTCGAGTCCCGGGCTTGGCCAGAGCGTTTCTGTGTGGAGTTTGCATGTTCTCCCCGTGCTTACGTGGGTTTCCTCCTACAATCCGAAGACATGCACATGAGACTGATTGGCTCTTCCAGATTGCCCTTAGGTGTGAGTGTGAATGGTTGTGTGTTATGTGTTGGCCCTGTGATGTACTGATGAGCAGTTCAGGGTGTACCCTGCCTTCGCCCAGAGTCAGCTGAGTCAGCTGGCTTCTCTGCCACCCTAGTAAGATGAATGAATGGCCTAAAGGATCTAACAGGTACTAATGTGAGAAGCTAATTCTTAAATAAACAAGAGCAGTTAGAGAGCGCAACCCTCCTTCAAGCCCATCAGTAAGCACAAATATCCAGAAGCGTCCTATGTCATAATGTTAAAGAATCCCTTAAAAAAATTCCTGGATCCAGAATTTGATCCGGATCTTCACCAAGATCTAATGGAGTCCTTCTTGTCCAACGTCCCACCTCTGGTAGAAATGTAATTAAAATCTGATTATTCATTCATTCATTTTCTAAGCCACTTAATCCTAATTAGGGTTGCGGAGAGGCTGGCGCCCATCTCAACCGACTCTGGGTGAGGGTGGGGTGCACCCTGGACAGCTCGCCAGGCCATCGCAGGGCCAACACACATACAACCATTCACTCTCACACTCACACCTAGGGGTGATTTGGAACAGCCAATTAGCCTACTGTGCATGTTTTTGGACTGTGGGAGGAAACTGGAGTACCCAGAGGAAACCCACACAAGCACGGGGAGATCATGCAAACTCCACACAGAAATGCCCGAGCCCAGGCATCAAACCCAGGCCTTCTTGCTGTGAGGCGGACGCCCCAACCACACCGCTACCATGCTACCATCCGCACATAACTTTTTATGTAATTCTGCTAACAAGTAAAAGATAACCTCTTTGCCGGAGGTAAATACTTTAAAGGAAATAAATAATTAAAGGTTTAAAACTGAAAAGGTTCAAAAAACTGAAAAGCGATACAGTATGACTTCGAACAGTGTGTGTGTTTGTATGGTGCAGGAGATGGAGGGTGAAACTGGAGGTTCTGCAGGGTTCTGGAAGCATGTCGAGGCAGGACTACGTGAGCAGGCAGAGCGTCTCCGTAGCGACCTCGCCCTGAGCCGCCAGGAAAGCAGAGAGCTCCGGGAGCAACTGATGGTGTCCGAGGCCACTGTACATGCACAGGCTGAGCAGCTCAAGGAGTACAGAGAATTACTGAGTGCGTCCACGCACACACACACAGTATGCCTATTCCTAAACCAAAAAAATTGTTTTTTTAGAACATTAACGCTAACATTCAGCATCATAAAGTTTCTGCCCCTCACCAGGCTATCAACAGTATCATTTTCAGTAAGCCCAGTATTTGGGTACGCTGACAAACACCCCACACATCTACAACATTTGGAACATGACTCACTCTCAGAGTCATGTGCCGTCCCTCAGGCTCGGACTCATGAGTACGTGTTTTGCATCAGTAGCTGCTGTATGTTTCCTAAGATAAACTGTACAGTCTCTGTTGCTTGGTTAGAATGGAATTTCAGTGTAACTCATTTGTAAGATGAACCAAAAGCTCACAAGAGGAAAAAGTGCTTCATGCTCAAATCCATGCATAGATTGTAGACCAGATAAAGTAGTCTCTACTACACCAGGCAGCATATTTATAACCAGTTCATGAATGGAGCTCTATAAGCACAGAACATGATTTGGATGGTTGTCCCGTGTCCGGTGTCCATGCCACCAGAGGAAATCCAAAAAGGCTGCCTTGTCACCAATAAAAAAACAGATTTATTATAATTAACGAAACTTAATCCTAAAAAATAGTGGCTCGTTCACCACCGCTCAGACTCGCATAGAATAAAAAGCACACATTCTAATACAGGTAGGCAGACCTTCCTAAACATGAACTCGTTAGAGTGAAATTAAAGCCAAGCATTCCAAACAGCAAATATATATTTTCATCATCTGGTGGTTTTTACTTGCAGTTTTGAAGTTGCAATCTGTTTGATAGTTTCACTCACGTGAGTGCACAAAATTGCAAGAATAGGATGTGGAGCCATCAGTTCATGTAAGGCAAGTTAATGGTAATAATAACAGTATACAGATATTAAACTAACAAATTAGTTATAAACTAGGGAACTTCTGAATACACTAAAAATAGACACATCTACAATTCATACACGCTTCCGTTTACTTACATCAAACAAGACTTACATCCTATATACGAAGGAATAGTATCACACTCCAGTCATTCATATGCAAATTGGTTCCGAACTGCTGATGAAAACATGTGGTAATGCTGTGACTTCTCACTACTTTTTGCAGCACAATTTAGCCTCCCTGTCTGAGATTGTGTTACTTGCTTTTTTTTCTTTGACACAGAAGATTGTAATAACATTACCATGTTTTAATGTGCAAAGACGTTTACGATGAAGGCGGAAATCAGTGAGTGAAAGGCGGTGAAAAGAAAACTCCGCGTTAACCTTTCCTTCTTTTGCTTCAGACCGTAGTCAAGAAACGCAGGGAAGATTGATTGATTGATTTATTTCCCCCAGGGCACTCTTATAACACCAGCCTCAGACACCTATCAAAAGAGATATCTACCGGGAGCTCCGCCTTTAGGCAGAATCTATATAATAACATTTCTATTAACTTCTAAATGCTGTAAATATGAGGAGCCAGCTCATGTTCATGTTATTCACGTTATACTGCCATTGGAAACAATTCTGCTTAAGCAAAATATCAGAACAAGATTTGTGTTTAATATGACGGATTGAATCAATAAAATTACTGTTCATGTACGGAGAGAATTTAATAGACTTCTGTCTTGTCTTGTAGCGGAGAGTGCAGTGCAGCAGGACAGTAAGCAGGTGCAGGTGGATCTGCAGGATCTGGGCTATGAGACCAGCGGGCGCAGTGAGAACGAAGCTGAGAGAGAAGACACCAGTAGCCCGGGTATGTCCCCAAATAAACAGCTAATCAATCACAATATATCATACGACAACAACCAATCATATCAACAACACACCTTAAAATACCAAACTCTCACTCATCACTCACTCATTTGCCGAACCACTTAATCAGCCTGAACACCCTGAACAGCTCGCTAGACCGTCACAGGGCCAACACACACAACCATTCACACTCATACTCACACCTAGGGGCAATTTGGAACAGCCAGTTATCCTAATGTGCATGTCTGGACTGTGGGAGGAAACCGGAGTACCCGGAGGAAAACCACGCAAGTACAGGGAGAACATGCAAACTCCACACAGAAACGCCCTCGCTGAGCCCAGGACTAGAGATTTTACTTTTACATGACCCCACACTCATTTTGTGTTGACACACCTGATTATGAACTGGCTCCATATTAATGCTGCTATTACACTGTATGTGTTTTGTGTTTCCTGCAGAGTTTGAAGATGTTGAGCTGTGTAACTCTCTTTCCCGGCCATCATATGGCAGTGTTGGTAACTTGTGGCCTCACCATGGCGACAGCTCCCAACCAGATGACTTGTTGGTGCAGGACCTGCGTGCACAGCTCTCCCGCTGTCACAAAGTGATCCGTGGACTGCAGATCCGTGTGCGTTCCCTCTCCGCTACCTCCGACTACGCTTCCAGCCTTGAGCGCACACCACGCAAGGTACAGGCCATTTTTACTCACTGTTTACTTGAATGGCATTTTTGGCTCCAGAGTGGCGCATCAACAAGGTACGCGACTGTCAACCTAGAGCAGTGATTTTCAACCACTGTGCCGTGGCACACTAGTGTGCCGTGAGAGATCGTCAGGTGTACCGTGGGAAATTATC
>JBCNYH010000008.1:2383083-2401514 GCA_039654325.1 Tandanus tandanus | reverse complement strand
AACCAGGCTGTGATACTTCCCGTCAGGATGCTCTCAATGGTGCAGGTGTAGAAAGTCCTTAGCACCCTTGAGGGCAGCTTAAAGTCCTTCAGGCGTCTAAGATGATAGAGACGCTGCCGGGCCTTCTTCACCAGGGTGTTAACATGACAGGGCCATGTCAGGTCCTGCGTGATGTAATCACCTAGGTACCACAAACTGTCCACTCTCTCAACTGGGGTCCCGTTGATAGTCAGGGGCTGGTAATTCCTCTCCTGCTTTATGCTGAAGTCCACTATCAGCTCCTTAGTCTTGCTGACGTTCAGGAGGAGAGTGTTGACCTGGCACCATAATTCCAGGTTTCTAACCTCCTCTAGGTAGGCCATCTCATTGTTGTTAGAGATCAGGCCCACCACCACAGTGTCGTCCGCAAACTTGATGATGTTAATGGAGCTGGAAGTGGCCACACAGTCGTAGGTACACAGAGAGTACAGCAGGGGGCTCAGAACACAGCCCTGGGGGGCTCCAGTGCTGAGGGTACGTGAGGGTGAGACATGGTTGCCCAACCGTACCGCCTGTGGTCTGTCAGGAACTTGGAAATGCAGCGACACAGGGATGGGCTGAGGCCCAGTATCTCCATCTTAGTGGTGAGTATGGAGGGAATTATGGTGTTAAACGCTGAACTGTAGTCAACAAACAGCATTTTGACATAATCCCCCGTCTGCTGTCCAGATGGCTCAGGACTGCATGATGAAGGTGCAAATTATATCCGTAAAGCATAATTTGTGCAAAATGTAATATGTTTACGTGATACAGAGCTTACTGTAACATAAATGACCATAAAAAGCACAATACTGGGCAATTTTATTCCGTGGATTATTAGCGGTGGCTGAACCAATGCGGAACAACAATTTTTTCCCGGAAGTGAGGTGAACTCGTTGGGCCGGGTTTGTACAGCTCAAGTAAACAAGCAGCGAGCAACATTTTAGGTGAATAAACTCCCTGCATACTAAAGGCTCTTACCTTTTACTGGTTCCTCTTTTACTGTTTTTTTTTTGGTGAGGCGCTGCTCCCATCCCTCGTCATCCTTTGACCTTTTATGAAGGAATTCTTTAGGAACAGCATCCGGTTTTAGATGTAAAAGCTCAGGCTTCGTTCCAAGTACTTCTGCCTGAAAGTCACACCGATAGGGAAAGCAGGTCAGGTTGAAGTGGCCTTCACAGACTACTGAACTGCGTCCGAAAGGAAACGTTCTCAGAGTACGGCCTGTGCTGATGTTATGTTTTCTGCAATTTCTGTGCTTGTCGTTTGTGCAGCCATATGCTTTGCACTCCGCCATTTTCCTGGAGACACAGCTCAGCACTGGCCGATAATGTGTCACTACTAGGGCTGTTGCTGTGCATGCCTTGTATTAGTGTGGCATCACAGTTACAGTTGGTAGGAATGTATGCGGGGATACTGTTCTCATGTATTAACCAACTATGAGTGAGTTACCCTGCAGTGTATTACAGCTTTTTATTTAATATTATACAGAAAGTTTCGAACATTGTATTTGGTGATGGCTCAGAGTGATGCTAACCATGATGAGAATTTCACTTCCTTAGTCACTGATGCAGTTTATCTCGGCGTACTTCTTTTCTGCTCACACAAATAGATTGAGGCGAGAATAACACCCCATACCCACTGCATGCAAAGTGTGAATTTTATAGCAGATGTGATGAGCTTATTAATATGTCTGAAAATAGCAGTTTTAGCATTTGTCTCATGTCATTGTTAGGACTATAGCATTTGCTTTTGTTTCAAAGGTTAGAGGTAATCAATGCATACAATAGGCAAAAAGTGATTTAAAAATCTGTTTTATGAGTCAGGCAGTACAGTGACACAGTGGTTAGCAAGTTCGCCTCACAGGATGAAGGTCCGGGCTCGATTCCCGGGCTTGGGGTGTTTTTGTGTGGAGTTTGCATGTTCTCCCTGTGTTTGCATGGGTTTTCTCCGAGTACTACAGTTTCCTCTCACCATCCAAAAACATGCATAGTAGGCTGATTGGCTGTTCCAAATCGCCCCTAGGTGTGAGTGTGAATGTTTGTCTGTGTGATGGCCCTGCAATGGCCTGTTGAACTGTTCAGGGTGTACCCCGCCTTCACCCAGAGTCAGCTGAGATGGGATTAGGATTTAGCGGCTTAGAAAACGAATGAATACATAAATGAATGTTTTATGGGCCAAAGGATTATTTCTTGAGCAAAAAAAAGTCTTTTTCATTTTTATTTATTTATTTATTCATTTAATTTAAAGTTATTACATTTCCTTGTGTGTTTAATAATTAGGTTGGCACGGTGGCATAATGGTTAACATGTCCGCCTCACAGCAAGAAGCTTCTGAGTTCGAATTTTGGGCTCAACAAGGGTATTTCTGCATGGAGTTTGCATATGTTTCGTCCAGGTGGGATGGCTTTCCTTCAGGTACTCCTGTTTCCTCCAACAGTCCAAAGACAAGCACATTAGACTAATTGGCTGTTCCAAATTGCCCCTATGTGTGAGTGTGACTGAATGTGTGTCTGTTGCCCTGCGATGAACTGATGTGCTTTTGAGGGTGTTCCCCGCCTTTGAACAGAAGTTGGCTGCGACCTGCGACCTTAGTAGGATTAACCTGTCTGGAAAATAAATGAATAAATATAATGTCTTCATTTCATGGACACAGCAAGGCTTGAAATATTTTCTTTTGGTAATTTTGCTATATCTCTCAGTGCTGTGAAATATGGAAATATAGTAACAGTGTTATGATAAATCATCATCATCATCATCTTCGTCTTCCGCTTGTTCCTGGGTTAGGTCGTGGGGGCAGCAGCCTAAGTAGTGAGGTACAGACACTCTCCCCAGCCACTTCCTTCAGCTCTTCCGGGGGGACACTGAGATCTCAGATCAGCCGAGAGACACAGTTCCTCCAGCGTGTTCTGGTTCAACCCCGGGGTCATTTACTGGCTGGACATGCCCGAAACACCACACCAGGGAGGCATTCAAGAGGCATTCTAATCAGATGCCCAAGCCACCTCAACTGGCTGCTCCCCCACGCAGAGGAGCAGCAGTTTTACTCCGAGCATCTCCCAGATGGCCGAGCTTCTCACCCTGTCTCCGAGGGAGAGCCCCGCCAGCCTTTGAAGAAAGCTCATTTCAGCCGCTTGTATCCGCAATCTTGTTTTTCCAGTCACAAACTTTGGGTAGTGAGGGTAGGAACGTAGACTGACTGGTAAATTAAGAGCTTTGCCTTTCGGCTCAGCTCCCTCTTCACCACAACGGACTGGTGCAAGCTCCGCTTCATAGCAGAGGCTGCACCAATCTGCCTGTCAATCTTGGTGTGGACTCTGCTGTCCTTTGTCACCAGTTCTGTTCATAATTTTTTGGACAGAATTTTCAGGCACAGTCGAGGCATTGAGGGGTTTTGGTTTAGTGGCCACAGGATCTCGTCTCTGCATTTTGCTGATGACGTTGTCCTTTTGTTTTTTTTGTTTTTTTTTTTTCTTGTTGTTTTTTATTTTGCTATACTGTACTAATCCCACAAGGGAAAGTATTGCCTCTGCATTCAAAAGTGAGCACACACACACGTAAACAGTGAGCACATATACACTCGGAGCAGTGGGCTGCCACAGACATTGGGGGCACCCAGAGAGCAGTTGGGGGTTCGGTGCCTTGCTCAAGGGCACTTTAGCCATGAATGTGGAGGAAGGGAAGGTGCAGCTCACTCCACCACCGCTACACATTTTTCCTGCTGATTAAAGAATCAAACCAGCGTCCTTTCAGTCTCAAAGCCGCTTCTCTAACCAGTAGGCTGCGGATTCACCTGCTTCATCAAACCGGGACCTCCAGCTGGCGTTGGAGCGATTCACAGCTGAGTGTGAAGCGGCCGGGATGAGAATCAGCACCTCCAAGTCCAAGGCCATGGTTCTCAGCCAGAAAAGGGTGGAATGCACCCTCCAAGTCTGGAATGAGGTCTTGCCACAAGTGGAGGAGTATCTCTGGGTCTTCACAAGTTGGGATAAATCGTGTCTGGGCTATTTAGATTTATTTAATAAGACAGCATATAGATTTCTAATTTAACAAAGGAGGAAACAAAAATGTGTGAACAGAAGCTTTGACTCTTAACCACACACTCTTCCTCTTACACTTTTCAATTCTTTATTCCAAGTTTGACTGATGGACATGAAAGTCAAATCGGCACGGTAAGAAAACATTTATTTGTACATTTATTTATTTTTTTGTCAAGAACTTTTTTTAAACAGATTTCTACTTAACTACATTTTTAGACACACAAACACACACACACACACACACATACACACTTGTAATTCTATTCACTTATTTAATTAACTTATTAATGGGGCAGCAGAGTTGCATAGTGGTTAGCATGTCCGCCTCACAGTGTAAAGGTCCTGGGTTCGAGTCCCGGCTCAATGAAGGCGTTTCCTATGGAGTTTGCATGCTTGCCCTGTGCATGTGTGGTTTTCCTCCAGGTACTCCAGGAGCTAATCAGTGTGTGCAGTTCCTAATATCCAGTGACCTCACTCACTCTCACTCATTTGCTGAATCGTTTAATCCTATTAGGGTCATGGAGAACATGCCCCAGCTTGTCTCAGCTGACACTAAGAAAAGGCATCTCTCATCCACTCACATCCACAATTAGGGGCAGTTTAAAACAGCCAGTTAGCCTGATGTGCATGTCTTTGGACTGTGGTGGAAAACCAGAGTTCTAGTGACCTAGTACAAAATGTTATGACATATCTATGCTCTGTTGTATGTCATTAATACAGTAAGGTGGAAATAGAGTACACCACACCTGGTACATTACTGTTATGGAAGAAATTGTGAAAATTTGTGTTTATTTCATGTTGTTTTTTTGTATGTTTTGGGTTTTCAATGTGAAAGTGGTAAATAAAAGATCTGAAATGAGAAAATAAGAAAGACTTACCCTCTATCAGTGTGGCTACAGAAGTCCAATAAGATAATTTGATGTTAGTCTGGTGATGTAGTGAGAAGGGCCATCAGGGTGAACACAGCGATGGTGTACTCCAGTTTCCTCTTACAGTCTACATGCACACTGGGCTAACTGGCTTTTCCAAATTACCCCTACACACACACACACACACACGCACACACACACACACACACACACACACACACATATATATATATAGAATGGTTGTGTGCGTGTTGTTGGCTTTGCGATGGTCTGGTGAACTGTACAGGGTGTACCCCATCTTTGCCCAGAGTTGTCTAAGATAGGTTCAAGCCTCCCTGCAACCCTAGTATTATTAAATGGTTCAGCAAATAAATTAATAAATAATGAAAGAAACTGTCTAGTAAATTAGTTAGTTAGTTATTTGTTTGATTGTTTGTTTGCTATTTTTTTAATTGCACACAAAATGTTACACAGAATCATCATGGCAACTCCATACTTTCTGATCTTTCACCTCATGACTTCAGGTGGGTCATATCATTACATTCACAGTCACACACCTCTGGGATCTACCAGACAAATGTGAAGGCTTTTGATTGTTGTATTTTACTGTACTATGGTTTCCTTCACTCTGTTAGGTGAACTGGGCCTTCCAAGCATCTCCAGCCAACAGTGGTTTGGAGGATGATGAAGGCTGGCACTCAGATGGGCCAGCCCTTGGACCACTGAAGTCCAACAGGGAGCTGCAGGTACTGGTGTCACGTGTGGCATCACTGGAGAACCAGATCCACAACAGCAAACTAGAAGAAAAAACAGGGACAGAGGAGGGGAAGAGCACTACATGGCCTGGGTGAGAAAGAATATTTATCCTGACAGTCAGATTGGATTGCGGTTTAATTTTGATTAAACGGTGATTCTTGCAGTGATTTTAGTGTAAAAGTAGTTTTTCGTTTTTATATATCCGACTCTTTGCCTTCATGTCTTTTCAGAAAATACAACACTCTGATCCAGGCCCAGGCTCGCGAATTGTCTCTCTTGCGACAGAGGATGCGTGAGGGACGAGGAGTCTGCCACATCCTCACGCAGCACCTAGGCGACACCACCAAGGCGTTCGAGGAGCTCCTCCGGGCCAACGATATCGATTACTACATGGGCCAGAGCTTCCGAGAACAGCTTTCCCAGAGTTCGTCACTCACACAGAGGATCAGTATTAAGCTCAGTGGACGTGAGTATACGCACACATTATAAAATATACTTCTACACATACATAGATTTAGCTTTAGCTCAACTATAGCTGCTACAGGATCCTTAGCATTGGTGTCTTTTTAAAGAAAAAAATGTTTACACGAAGAGACACTGCTATTAATATGTATGGCTTTTATTCACTTTGTAATATACGTTTGTAACTAGTGTGAATGGAATTAGTGTAAAATAACGTATAACTGATTTTTGATTGAATTCACAGGTGATCGTTCTGAAGTGCAGGATGACAAAATGGGCCATGAGCTGTTAGCTTTGAGGTAATTCCATCCTCTGAAATGTAGTTAAACTTTAGATTTACTGACAATGATTTCTGGAGGTGTTCCTGAGCCCATGCAGTGATTTCCATGACAGAATCATGTCTGTTTGAGGGCCTGAAAGTACTCACTCATTTGCCAATCCGATTAATCCAATTGGGTATCTCAGCCGACAAAAGGCAAAGGCGGGGCACACCCCGAACAGCTCGCCAGACCATTGCAGGGCCAGCACACACAACCATTCATACTCACACACACACCTAGGGGTAATTTGAACCAAGTGCATGTCTTTAGACTGTGGGAGGAAACTGGAGTACCCCGAGGAAACCCATGCAAGCACAGGAAGAACATGCAAACTCCACACAGATACACCCTCGCTGAGCCCAGGACTCGAACACAGGACCTTCTTGCTGTGAGGCGGATGTGCCAACCACTACGCCACCGTGCCGCCCATGTTACTGACCTGTTCCCAATAACCCAAATAAGTTGTAAAATGTTCCTCCAGCTGTTTCTTTTTAGTACCACTAACTTTTCCAGCCTGTCGTTTTCCCATTCCAACTTTTATGAGACGTGTTGCTGCCATCAAATTCAAAGTTAGCTATTAGTATTATATGTTCTGTTCTGGATAAAATATGAGTTTATGAGATTTAAAAGTCATTGCATTCTGTTTTTATTTACATTTTATACGTGTACCAACTTTTTTGGAATTGGGGTGTACAGTGATGCATAAAGTCAACCTAACCTTTATAAATTTTTCTATTTTTTAAGTTATGGCTGGAGTTATGGCTGGAGGGGTGTTGTCGTTGGCTTGGCGGGCGTTGCTTGGCCATTGTTCGGCTCATGCACAGGCCAGCTTTCTGAACTTTTGCATAGGCACTCCCTATGACCTAAACCTGTGCGTGGGGTAGCTAATTTGCATAGGTGACCTTTGACCTTGGCACAGTGACCTTGAACATATAAATTTGTCTGGGCTATTTCTCAGCTCATATGCATGAGAGCTTTCTGAACTTTTGCATAGGCACTCTCTATGACCTAAATCTGTGCGTGGGGTAGCTAATTGCATATGTGACCTTTGACCTTGGCACAGTGACCTTGAACATATAAAGTAGTCCGGGCCATTGCTCAGCTCATATGCATGACAGCTTTCAGAGATTTTGCATAGGCACTCCCTATGACATAAAAAATGGCTTTTGTCCTCCATGCGCTAGAAGAGTCCTGGCTGAGGGGTTACGACGTTCTATAGAACGGCTATTTAAATTTTCATAGCATTAACATATACCTTATAGTGTTATTGAGTCATGAAATATAAGAGCCATACATGTGGACTGGATTTTCATTTATTCATTTTCTAAGCCGCTTAATCCTAATTAGGATTGCATGGAGACTGGCGCCCTTCTCAGGCGACTCTGAGTGAAGGCGGGGTACACCCTGAACAGCTTGCCAGACCATTGCTGGGCCAACTCACATACAACCATTCACACTCACACCTAGGGGCAATTGGAACAGCCAATTAGCCTACTGTGCATGTTTTTGCACAGTGGGAGGAAACCAGAGTAACGGAGGAAACCTACGCAAGCACGGGGAAAACATGCAAACTCCATACAGAAACGCCCGATCCAGGGAATTGAACCGAGGCCTTCTTGCTGTAAGGCAGACGTGCTAACCACTACGCCACCATGCCGCTCGAGGATGTTTTTTTTTTTTTTTTTTTTTTTTTAAAAGGATACATGTTTTGGTACCACGATGATTTTTCTGACTTGAGGATTTTATCATGGAATTGTTGCGTTACTCAGTATAGAAACCAGAGTTTCAGGTTCTGTGTTTTTAATGTCAAAGTGATCTTTGGATGGTTTTGGCCGAGGTCACAGAACAGACAGTAGTGCAATCTGAGAGCAGATGATAGATGAAATGATAGAGATGAAGGAGCAGAGATAATAAATTTGTACGTGTGTGTGTGTGTGTGTAGGTTGAGTAAGGAGCTCCAACAAAAGGACAAGATAATAGAGTCTCTCCACACAAAACTGCAGCAACGTCCTGACACACCCTCCAGCAGCCACGCCCCCTCCGAGACAACAGACCAATCTGACCGCACTTCCTTTGTGTCAGATGAAAGGGCCTCGATAAATGAAGATCTGGAACTGTGCTCTGATGTGGACGCCGTAAGCGAATACGCCCAGGTGGAACCAGCTTCTAGATCAAATGACACAGGCATGTGAACACACACACCCACACACTCCCACACACAGACGCATGATATACATACAGTTATACCAAAGTACAGTCCTTTCATTTTATTAGTGGATATAAATAAGTTGTAAGTTTTTGTTCCGATTCTTTACAAGTTTATATCATCTCTGACTACCGTTAAGAATACTAATCTTTCTTATTCCATGAAAGTAATAAAGATTTCTACATTGATAATTCACCCAGTCGCCGAGAATAATCCCATCTCACCCCATCGAAATCCCCTCCACTCTCTTTCAGGCCACCACCCCTTCCTCCCTGTCCCTTTCTCTTCTAGTCAGTCCCCTGTCATCACCTACAGGCAAAAAGAGAGTAAGACAGGTAGGCAGGGTCAGTCCACAGAATCATCTCCGAGTACTCATATTTTATTTAGCTGTGCCATTTTCTTTACCTGAATAGACTTTACCCTCCTCCACCCACCTCTAGGTGTTTATTCCGCTCCCTTGTATGGTTCTTTGCCCTTGGCCCAGAAACACCCCTGGACCAACTCCTCAAATAACTTAACTTCTGACCCATCGCCCGTTTCTGGGTCACTGACGCCTGAACAGCATCAGCAGGGTCTGCGCAGACTACCAGTCCGAAGTGAGCACACAGCTTGTGCCTTGTGTATGTGTGTGTGTGTGTTTTGCTGTAATGTAGTTTAGGCTCCTACCTTAATTTTGAGAAGTGACGGACCGTGCATGTCATGCCCTAGGCCTTCTCTGGTCTTCTACCTAAATTTACCCACCTCTTAATGCTGTCCACCACTGCGCCAAGCACATCATTTCCAGCAGAAACATCAATATTATTTTTTAAATGACAAAGATATAAACCATAAAATATAAATAAAATGCATTTTACTCACTCATCATTTGCTGAACCGCTTAAACCTACTAGGGTCACCAGGAGGCTGGAGCCTATCTCAGTGGGGCACACCCTGAACAGCACACTCACATTCACACCTAGGGGCAATTTGGAACAGCTAGTTACCCTAATGTGCATGTCTTTGGACTGTGGGAGGAAACCGGAGTACCCACACAAGCACAGGGAGATCATGCCAACTCCACACAGAAATGCCCTTGCCGAGCATGGGACTTGAACCCAGGACCTTCTTGTTGTGAGGCGGACGTACTAACCACTACGCCACCGTGCCCCCCAGATTTCTACATTTACTTTGTTTATTCACTCACTCATCACTCACTTATTTGCCAGGCCGCTTAATCCTTCTAGGATCGCTGGGAGGCTGGCGCCTATCTCAGCCGACACTGAGAGAAGGCGGGGTACATCCTGAACAGCTCGCCAGACCATTGCAGGGTCAACACTCACGCAACCTTTCGCGCTCACACCTAGGGGCAATTTGGAACAGCCAGTTAACTTCATGTGCATGTCTTTGGACTGTGGGAGGAAACCGGTGTACCCGGAGGAAACCCACGCAAGCACAGGGAGAACATGCAAACTCCACACAGAATCCCAGGACCTTCTTGGTGTGAGGCGGACGTGCTAACCACTATGCCACCATGCCGCCCAGATTTCTACGTTTACTTCATTTATTCAACCTCCACAGATACAGCGATGTTACCTACACTTACACGTACAGTAATCAGACAGCTGTCTTTAACAGCGTGCCTGATATTTAACATAATATATGCTTGCAGAAATTAACACTGGACCTAACAGCTAGAACCCAACAATCATAAAACTCATGCTGCACTGCTTTCTACTGAGAAAAGTTTGCATGATACCCCTTTTCCTGACAGTTCCTGAATTCCGAACCTGTTGTTTTCTCTGTGTGTTGAAACCAGGTTTTAGTTTACCACATTCACTGAGCAGCTATCCACTGCTGGGCTCCGTGCTATCCGATCCCTCCCATTACACACAGCTGCCTCATCATTCGCTTCACCAGCCCCAGAAATCAAACAGCAGCCTGGCAGGAAGCAATGCACCATGGGAGATGGACAGCATGGTTCAGCCAATCAAAGGTTACACTGGTGCACCTGGATACCAGTCAAGAACCACGAATTCTGGTATGTTATTCAAGTGATTCAATTATTAATACATAATAAAATAATGGACTGAGACTTTCTAAGCAAGACATATGAAATGTAAAATCCGTGGCCGTGCCATGTTTGTTTGGGTTGCCAGGTGTGGACCTGATTGAGGAGCATCTGCGTGAGATCCGTACTCTGCGGCAACGTCTGGAGGACTCCATCAGGACCAATGAGAGGCTGAGACAGCAGCTGGAGACTCGTCTGGCCAACGCTGCCAGAGATGGAGGTGAGAGAATCAGTAGAATTTATTCAAATCATAATGAAAAAGCAGTCATAGGATGAAGATAGCCACACGTCTGCAATACCTGAAGTGTGAATGTTATTGTCTCTGCATTTAACCCATCCAAAGTGAGAACATACACACACGTATACAGTGAGCACACACACTCGGAGCAGTGGGCTGCCACACACTGGGTGCCCGGAGAGCAGTTGGGGGTTCGGTGCCTTGCTCAAGGGCACTTCAGCCATGAATGTGGAGGAAGGGAAGGTGCAGCTCCCTCCCCCACCGCCACACATTTTTTCTGCTGGTTCTGGAATCGAACCAGCGACCTTTCGGTCCCAGAGCCGCTTCTCTAACCATTAGACCATGGCTGCCCCAATATATGGGTCATCTTTGCCTTGTTTCAAAGTCACACGGTCACTTTTTATATATTGGGCTTGTCAATACTTGTTAAATTTAAAAGGAAATGGCACAGTAATCACCAAATTTGGTGGATGGGTCCCCCAAAGGAAGGTCTTGGTTGAGATTGTATATGGGTGACCTTGACTTTTTTCAAGGTCACAGCAATCAACTTAGTGATGTTTTTAATGTTGCCCATGTCAAGGCTAGTTAGTGTGATAGGAAATGACATAGGATGAACAAATTTGGTGCATGGGTCCCCCTCATGAGGGTCTTGTTTGAGATTGTATATGGTTGACCTTGACCTTTTTTCAAGGTCACAGCAGTCAAGTTAGGGATTTATTCTAGCTTGTGCTCATCAAGGCTTGTTAATGTGATAACTTTAATGGGAAATGACACAAGACCATCAATTTTGTTGCATGCGTTGCCCTCAGGAAGGCCTCGGTTGGGATTGTATATGGGTCAACCTGACCTTGTTTCAAGGTCACTGCAGTCAACTTAGTGAATTTTTTAGGTGGGCGGAGCGGGAGCTATAGAAATGGGTTCTGTCCATCCATACAACTTGTTAGTGTGATAACTTTGGGAGGAAATGACATAGAGTCACTAAGTTTGGTGTACGAGGCCCTCTCAGGGATGAATAGAGTAGGATTGTATATGGGACATCTTGACCCGGTTTCAAGGTCACAAGGTCACTTTTTATATATTGGGCTTGTTAAACGGTCCAGCCGGCTGGAACATCTGGACCCCTATGGTGTTTTTTTTAAATATTAGGCAAGACAATAACCATTACTTTAGCCATTGTGGTGTTTTTTTAAACACTGTTGATATTGAAACTATTTAAAGAAATAACTATTCAAAGTAATGTTTGTTGTTTTTGCGCAAGAAACCTGTTAAAAGTATCTCCTGTCATGTATGTTCCACAGCAGCACCCACAAATATCTACATCCAAGGCCTGGACACTGTGACTCAGCTGTCTAATGAGATCCGAGTGCTAAAGGAAGAGAACCTGAGTCTCCAGTCCAGACTGCAGACGAGCAGGGGTGAGTCCGTTCACTCGGGGATGTGATGTTCGGAGGCTGATGGGTTACGCACTTATCAGAGAAAATATATTCTCATCTAACATATGTATCATGTATAATTTTATACCTGGGATTTAATATATACGTGATAAATATTATATCTATAATGTGATATATAATTTCTTATTGAAATTATTTGTCTTGTAGACAACAGTGAGGAGATAGAGCAGCTGCGGGAGGCGGTACTGTCTGGGCGGGCACGGCTGAAACAGGCGGAGTTAGAGGCGGAGCAGTGGAAGGAGGAGCTGAGAAGGCTTCAGACGCACAACTGTGAACAGGGTCAACAGATTCAGCAGTTACGGCAAGAGAGGCAGAGCAACCAGGACCACAACAACAGGTAACACAGTCGGTCGTTACAACACCCACTACACTGGGACATAATCTATAATAACTTGCTGACTGTGGTGATGTTTCTAACTTACACTGGAGTGATTACACTCGCACTGTGGGGTGTGTGTACAGGTTGCAGCATGAAGTGAGACTGCTCCAGCAGCAGCTCTCCGAAAGCAGGCAGCTGCTGCACTCTTTGCAGTGTGAACTCCAGCTCTATGACCGGGTGTGCGCAGGGAGCAAAGGCGCCCCTACAGGTGAGACACAAGTCCTGCGTGACACATAGACTGACCAGATATCATCTTTTCATTCGAACTGCTTAATCCTACTAGAGTCGCAGGAAGGCTGGAGTTCTCACAGCAAGAAGGTCCTGGGTTCGAGTCCCGGGCTCAGGTGTTTCTGTGTGGTGTTTGCATGTTCTCCCTGTGCTTGTGTGGGTTTCCTCTGGGTACTCCAGTTTCTTCCCACAGTCCAAAGATATGCACATTAGGCTAATTTGCTGTTCCAAATTGCCCCTAGGTGTGAATGTGGATGGTTGGGTGTGTGTTGCCCTGCGATGGTCTGGCGAGCTGTTCGGGGTGTACCCCCTTCACCCAGTGTTGGCTGAGATAGGCTCCAGCTTCTCCATGACCCTAGTGATAGGTTTAAGCTGTTTACTAAATGTGTGAGTGAGTTAAGGAAAGTACCAACCCCTTTACCCTTGATAGTAACAAAATTGGGATTGGATTGGGATCCCTCCTCCCTCCTGTACTGAAAATTAGCCTGGACTTTATTGGATTAAGAAGTTTATTAAGAACTTGAATCACTTCTGGTCTGCATGCAGGTTATCTCTCTGAGCTGCCGTACACCTCTGCTCCAGCTGTGGGAGAACTCAACCAGTTGCTGCTGGAGGTCCGGGCTCTACGGGCCCAGCTGGAGCGCAGCGTCCAGGAGAACAGCGCTCTGAGATTACAGCTGCAGAAACAGCTGGAGCAACAGCTATCCTCAGCCGGTCTGGAGTTGCGACCTTCGTCCCTCATACCAGCCAGCCCGCTTCGGGACGCCCTGTACAGGAGACAGCTGTTGCACGGTGCGACAACCCTCTGGCATGCAGTGCTCTATAGTGACACACAGACGCATTTAGACACACAGACGCTTTCACATGCTTATGGGATGTCGCCATCTGGTTCAGGTGTAAGTGAGGGTGTAAAGTCGAACCTAAATCATACTGTATATTGAGGGTAGTTAGTTTGAATTTCTGTTGCAATACAAGCACTCTACTGTAGTAGTGTGTGAAGTCGGTGTAGATCCAAACTTTGACGATGATGCCGTGAGAAGAAGGAATATCGTTAGTGCTTTAAAATCCTGTATTTGTTCTTTAATCCCTGGAAAACACAAATAACTAGAAGTAGTGCATAAAGCTTTGTGGGCGGGATGTCCCAGGGTGGTAGCACCCCTCTCTGTGACATCATCACAATGTGCGGGAAGCCGCATTCACGCAGGAAGCGACAAGCGACCATGCGAAGGCAATGAAGCGATGAGAGGAGAAATTTTCTTAAACGACATGAAATGTCTGAACTTACACACGTGCGATTACCAATCAGAGCGTAAATATTTCTCTGGTTGACAGATTTCACCTTTCATAGTAAGAATATTCAAAAATATACAACTTTCACCTGTAAGAATAGGCGATTTCGTGTGCAGTTCAGCGACACGTGCTTTGCCACTGAACTGCACGTGAAATCGCCTATAGTTGAACTCAGTGTCGAAATCAGTAAGTAGGTGATGATGTCACAAAGTGTATGGGTCATGTGAAACACTGGCAGGAAATTGTGACAAAGAGATAAAGGGACAGAGGGACACGGAGTCTGGCCCCCGGTGGAGCATCGCTAATTCCTAATGATACATTAAAAGTAAAATACTTTACAACATCCCTCACTATAATACATCGATTATTATACTTCTGAAACATAAAACTTTATTAAAAAATGCAGTTTGTTTACAGCATTGTGGCCCCTGCTATGCAGTAGGCATAAGTTTGAACTCTATTATACCTATAAGAATATTAGGCTAGCTTGTAAAGGTATGAGAACCCGTATGTCTGGAAGTAATTGTTACTGTTATAATAATAATAATAATAATAATAATAATAATAATAATATATCTGCAGGATTTCTGTTCCGCAGCTGATTCCTGATCTTCTGCGGTGTATGTGCACGGTGTGTTAACCCGCGTGTGTGTTCCGCAGACCCATCTCCCTCTCCTCCAGTCAGGGACATTGGTCCGTTCCCTTCGGGTCCACCGTGTTCTCCTTATTCAGAGCTTGAGGAGACCTCACTCACAGCTAACGGTGTGTGCATGCTAACAGTTAACAGCATTCATACTGATTCATAATAAATCTGAAGGGGTTTTCTTTAATTAAAGTTTTTCAGTACTTCTCTGGTGATGGAATCTCAGCCGACACTGGGCGAAAGTGGGGTGCACTCTGTACAGCTTGCCAGGCCATCGCAGGGCCAACACACACACAACCACTCACACCTAGGGGCAATTTGGAACAGTAATTATGGAGTAACCAGAATTTATGAAGTGTCCCTTTTTGAATGAATATAAAAGATCATTCACAAATAAGTTTACGCATAAACATGTTACAGATATTAATAAACACAACGGTTGCTTGGGCAACGCGGTGGCATAGTGGTAAGCATGTCCGCCTCACAGCAAGAAGATTCTGGGTTCGAGTCCCAAGCTTGGCAAGGGCATTTCTGTATGCAGTTTGCATGTTTTCCCCGTGCTCACGTGGGCATCCTCGGGGTACTCTGGTTTCCTCCCACAATCCAAAGACATGCACGTTGGGCTAACTGGCTGCTCCAATTTGTGAGTGTGAACGGCTGTTTGAGTGTTGGCCCTGCAATAGACTGGGGCTGTTCGGAGTGCACCCTGGCTTCGCCCAGAGTCGGCTGAGATAGGCTCCAGCCTCGCTGCGACTCTAATAGCATTAAGTGGTTTGGCAAATGAGTGCGTAAGTAAGAACTGTTGCGCGGGTGACACAGTGGTGTAGTGGTTAGCATATCCGCCTCACAGCAAGAAGGTCCTAGGTTCGAGTCCTGTGTGTTTCTGTGTGGGGTTTGCATGTTCTCCCTGGTTTCCTCCCACAGTCCAAAGACATGCACGTTGGGCTAACTGGCTGTTCCAAATTGCCCACAGGTGTGTGTGTGTGTGTGTGAATGGTTGTGTGTATGTGTGTTGGCCTTGCAGTAGACTCGGCTGAGATAGGCTCCAGCCTCCCCGTGATCCTAATAGGATTAAGCGAATGAACAACTATTGCATGGTACTAGACAGTTGTAAAATGAAAACACCTCTAATAAAGGCTGATGCATATCCTTTAACATTTATTGACAATTTCTCATCATGATATCAAACTCTTAGCAATACTGTATATTTAATAATCTGAATCTTTTCCTCGTTCCCATACACTTTGTATCTCAGACTCTCTGGAGCCTCATACGGATTTGGAGGGTGATGCCCCCGATGGTTCATTTGCTAACCGCAATGGGCGCCACGCCATCGGACACGTGGATGACTTCAGTGCTCTGCAGCAGCAGGTCATGGAGGGCAGAGGGCTGGTGCAGCGGATGGAGGCCATGCTGAATTCCTGCCTTAACACTGCACTGATGGAGATCAATACTGGAAAGGTCAGCACACAAATCCCATCCTACAGTCTAGAAGGGTTTTAGAACAGTCAGTGAGTATCAGCGGTCAGTGTTGCTCAAGACCCTCTCACTACACATGGTGCGGTTTTTAATAGTTCATCAGGAGCGTTGTTTGCTTGGATAGGCAAGAAGGTCCTGGGTTCGAATCCCAGGCTCAGCCGTTCCTGTGTGGAGTTTACATGCATGTTAGACTTATTGGCTGTTCCAAATTGGGTGTAGGTGTGAATGGCTGTGTGTGTGTTTTGGCCATGGTCTGGCGAGCTGTTCAGGGTTTACCGCGCCCTCACCCAGAGTTGGCTGTGATAGGCTCCTCACGACCTTAGTAATCAGTTCCGGTGAATAAATGAACGAATAATTAAAATACTTTAAACTGCATTTTTTAAAATGAATTATTTGTTTTAGATCCAGTGTGCATTCAGTGCAAAGTCAGTATATTTTGCTCTAAAAAGTACAAAAGAACACTCGACCCTCGATTCTACGGACCCCGGTTTAACAGATATCCGAAGCTGCGGACAAAGTCTGGAGTAGCCGAATCTGTCCGGGAGGGCTCGGTGGACGGCAAGGGCAGATGCGGCCGTTAGTTGGCGTGCGCGTCAGTGCGTATACAGTAGTGTCACACTGGATGATGTGGTTGTATATACATGCATTGCGTTTTCTCCCATTTTTCCGTAATGAAATTGTTGTTATTACCCCCATTTCCGAACCATTCTCGGATGCTGCGGACAATCGGCAAAACCGGACTGGTGCGCCCCCCTTTTTGTCCGTTAAACATAGGGTCGAGTGTTCTTTTGTATTTGCCATTATTAAAGCTCCAAGCCAAACAAATGCACAGTACTGTAAGACTGAGACCCCTAGTTTTTTTTCTTTTGTTTTAACTTTGGAATATATTTTTATTTTATGATTTCTAAAGTACGTTATCAAGTCAGTACAAAAACATTACGACATTAGGATTTTCCAGGACCAAATTAAATATTACAGAATAAAGTTTTTGCATTTCTGAGTCCAGAGGGCGTGTGGCTGGAACTCTCTCATCACAAACTCTTCTTCCTCCTCTTTCCTAGGCTCTGGATTATAACAGTGTGAAAACTCTTTTAGCCAACACCAAGACGCTGAGGCAGATTCTGGAGGAGGCCGTGTCGCTGCTCAAGATGTTCTGGAGAGCGGCGCTTCCCAGCACTGACAGCCCTGCCCAGTACCTCCAAAAAGTCAGTGCTTCCTTCAGTATGAGTCTGTGTTTCAATTCTGAGTCAGTTGATGAGTGGCACGGTGGCATAGTGGTTAACAAGTCAGCCTCACACCAAGCAGCTCCTATGTTCGTGTCGTGGGCTCTCTGTGCAGCTTGCATGTTCTCCCTGTGCTTGCATGGGTTTCCTCCCACAGTCCAAAGACATGCACATTAGGCTAATTGGCTCTTCAGAATTGCCCCTAGGTGTGCGTTCTGTGTGTGTTTGCCCTGCAGTGGATTGGTGAGTGTCGGCTGAGATGGGCACTAGCCTCCCCACAACCCTGGTACTATAGGATTAAGCAGTTCAGCGAGCGAGCGAGTGAGAATACTTCAGGTTACGGTGTGTGTATTTGTGTGTATGTGCAGGAGCAACTGATGAAAGAGGAGATCCGGTCTCTGCAGATGAAAATAGCAGAGCAGGAGGAGGTTTTGCAGAACACAATACAAAGACTGAGGAGCACCAGCCGCACTAAAGAGAGCATGGAGACCTTCATCGTCAGCCAGCGTCAGTCACCGCCACACAACACTACACTGAGGAGTATCATACTGAGACATCTGCTCTAGTTACCCAAAATATTATGATTATTTGTGACCCGCTCCAGCATAATACGGATTAAGTATGAAATGTGAGATACTGAGATATTGATATATTTGGAAAGAGAATGTAATCTGCTTCAGAATGAGGTATAAACATGATTATAGAGTTACATCACTTTGTTTGTGGCTAATCAGGAAATGCTACTTTACAGAAAATAGTAATTACAGTTACAGAACCAGT
>JBCNYH010000008.1:2367655-2381259 GCA_039654325.1 Tandanus tandanus | reverse complement strand
GGATAATAAGGAAATACCCTGAGCAACCACAAAAGAGGATGAAAATCAGTAAAATAAGTGGATATTTCTATTGTTTTGCAACAACGTGGACATGGAACCCTTTCTTACACAAGTATTTTATCATGGATAGATTGTGTTTATGGGTATTTGAACTTGGTCATATTGAAGATTTTGCTCTGAAGGATGTATTTTTGGCATTTTCGTCCAGGTACGCCATTTTCAACTTACTTTGGCTCTTACTCAAAACACCACCTTGCGACTTAATCCGTATTATGCCGGAGCGGGTCACATATTTTTATATAATCTGTACAAACACCTGGGTAAAGGTAGAAACTATGCAGACCGGTACATGATTGCCAGGTTCTATAATGCAGGAATAATCTCCCGGTTTCTAGTAAGAGTGCTGCTGCTATGGCTGTGTTGTGGCCGTCACATGAGTCGCTTGAGGTCCTGTCAACTGAATTGTGCCTTATTTTTCATTTTGTAGTGTCCAGGACGCGAGATGTCCTGAAAAAAGCCAGAGCCAATCTGGAGGTAAGGAAGGAGCATCAGTCATTTTTTATTTATTTTTTAAATTTATTTTTAACTTACTGTAGATCCCTGTGTGCATGATAGACACTACAGTCCTGTGTCTTTGTGTCCTCATTTTGTGTCTCTTGCCCCTATGTTCTCTCTCTCTCTCTCTCTCTCTCTCTCTCTCTCTCTCTCTCTCTCTGTCTGTTGAGTAAATCCAGAAGAACGAGCTCAGGATTTCTTCTTTAAGCCCCTCCTCTTCCTCCCTTTACCATGGTAACAGTAGGCTCTGTGCTGTACTGAGTTGCTTGTCGCTCCGTGCCTGTGCTTGCACTGAGACTAACCTCACTGCTTTATCATGACATCACTTTCTCATCCTCTCAGCCTCTTACTCTGTGAGCTGCGTCAGAGCTGAATGCTTATAACCATAGCCAGAGTGTAGCCTGCCACTGAGTGTGTTTACATGCACACTGATGATGATATTGGCGTTATCTGATTTATGCAGAGTAACACAGTCACTGAAACAGTTTACTGCAGTAACGGGTTTAGGATCATTAGGATAATTATACCATCATTGTAAAACAGTCATCCCAGATATTCACCAGCTATCTCGGATTCTGTGGTTAGAGATTTCCTCTAATCATTTATATGATGTATATGAATATGAGGGGTTCAGGGCTGTAGAGCTTATTTTCTAAGATCAGAAATTGAGCTCGTACATAAAGTATCTCTAAACATTTCTATTTGAATGCAAGACGTATGAATTTGGAGCTTTATTAACAAATATTTTTTGCCCCTTTTTGATTTCCTCAGTTTTTCTTTATTCATGACTCACAAGAATGTCAAAAAGTGAAGTGGAATCATTGAAAAAAATAATGTTTTAGTTTGTTATCCCTGCGTTTCTGTGTAGTATATACTAAACTCCGAATGGTGGCGTAGTGGTTAGCATGTCCGCCTCTCAACAACAAGGTTCTGGGCTCAAATCGTGGGTTTGGGCATTTCTGTGTGCAGGTTGCATTGTCTCCCTGTACTTGCATGGGTTTCCTCCGGGTGCTCCGGTTTCCTCCAACAGTCCAAAAACATGCACATTAGGCTAACCGGCTGTTCCAAATCACCCCTAGGTGTGAGTGTGAGTGTGAATGGTTGTGTGTTGCCCTGCGATGGCCTGGTGAGCTGTTCAGGGTGTACCCCAGAATCGGCTGAGATAGGCTCCAAAACTCATTTGGTTTCGGCAAATGAGTGAGTGAGTGATGAGTAGGCTAAGCAGATGGCGTTAGCTACATAGCGTTTACTTTTTCTCAGAGTGCACAGAGCTCACCTTACTTTCACCTGACCAATATTAAAATATAAAATATAATATGATATTATGTAGAATGGCCCTGCGATGGTCTGGCGAGCTGTTCCGGGTGTACCCCAGAATCGGCTGAGATGGGCGCCAGCCTCCCTGCGACCCTAATTAGGATTAAGCGACTTTGAAAATGAATGGATGAATGAATAATATACAATATAAAAATCTCATTTTAGTTTCCTTTTCTGTGTGTTTCCGCATAGTATATGCTAAAACTCTCCACGCCACCAAAAAGTGAGCCAGTATGTGTTTTCTCCTCTATTATCAGTTCATTTTGGTTAAATACAAAGATTTCCAGGTAAAACCACCCCGGCTCATGGGCTTAGTGTCTCTTATTAACCTGTTGTGCATCTTGTTTAGGTTCTGTGTGCATGTGCACTAATGAATCTTGTGCATGTACACTAACTTGTAAACAAGAAAAAGCAAGATGGAAGCTAGTGGCAGCGCAGCAGCGCTTAGTAGAGAGCAGAAAAGTCAGAGATCGAGTGTTCGGTGTACCACGACCACGAGTAGCTGTCTTATTATTAAACAGCCATTATATAAATGCACCCCACAGGTCCTAAAATGCAGGAAGCCAATGTAACAGCTTACACTCAACAAGTTGTTTCGTACATCAAGATGAAATATCATGCATCTTTGATTCACATTCACTTGATATCACTTTATCACTCAAATCGTATGCCACGAATCACAAACAAATGTGGACTTTGATTATCAGTTTTTCACTGCTCGCATCGTCCAGCATCCTGATTGCTGATAGTTCTTCGCTCCTGCCACCAGATGGCGTGCATGCTAAGTTTACATTCTCCAGATCATCGCGACCGGTGCACGGGTCATTGAAACTTCTGTACAGGAATAAGCAAATGGTTTCAGAGGGAAATACCATTTTATTTCCAACAGAAAACCCTGTAATTTGTTTACATTTGATATATTTTTAACCGCACCTTTAAAGACAATTAACGCTCGTATGCACCTGGGGACAGAGTTCATGCATGTGTCATGATTCCAAAAATGTAAAGAATAAAAATTTCATTTTAGTGTGCTTTTGTGCTCATGTTCCCCTGTAGTATATACTAAAACTATTATACACATGAGGCTCAGTGCATGCTGCTAAATTAAATAGTCTTTTCAGTACTTTTCAGCAGCATCCACCAAGTTATATTTAATGTATATATTAAATGGGTCATATATTTATATTAAGTATCCCAACATCACATCAGGTTGTGCTATATCCGGTATATTTTACTCATCACTCACTCATTTGTCGAACTGCTCAATCCTGCTTGGGTTGCAGGGGGGCCGGTGCCTATCTCAGCCAACAGTAAGTGAAGGCGGGGCACACCCTGGACTGCTTGCCAGACCATCACAGGCCAACACACAATTTGGAACAGCCAATTAGCCTAATGTGCGTGTCTTTGGACTGTATGAGGAAACCGGAGTACCTGGAGGAAACCCACGCAAGCACGGAGAGAGAAACTCCACACAGAAACGCTCGAACTCAGGGATCGAACCCAGGACCTTCTTGCTGTGAAGCGGACGTGTTATAACCACTTCACCACCCTGTGTAGTATACAGTATATAACCCAAAAATAGACTAAATCAGAGAGGGGCAAATACTTTGTCACAGTACTGTATACATACTGTCTGATCCATAGTGGCCTATAAACTCCTTAAAACTTTAAATGAAGGAAATGTTTCATATTTTATGATATTTGTTAAGAAAAGAACAAAAACCAAAATCGTGATATATATATGTTTTTTTTTTTATGTATGCATGTAAACATCCTCGTCAGAGGAAGATAGTATAGTGTTCGTCTGGAGGAATTTCATAAACATAAGAATAGAACGTTGAAACGGTGCGGTACTGTACGGTTAGCACGCAGGACATTTCACGCTTCGGAACATCAGACATCATGAATCAAAACTACTTCTTTAGAAATCTATATTTTTATTAAGAGTTTGGTTTGTTATGTCTGTATTAACCATCGGCATTCATGTTTCATCCATAAATATGAGCATCCATAAAACACTAAAGCATTTTTATTTTATTTTATTAACCTGATCATAAGATCGAACACAGTGGGTATAATGTGTGTAAAGGTGAGAGCTGATATATTGTAATTAAAGAGGTGGACATATCAGGAGCTTTATATGTCTTATAAAGAGAAAACACCTTAAAGCCCTAACGTTGGCCAACAACTTGCTGATTTTTGTTCATTTCTGATATTCTGTATTAATACAAGTAACTAACTTGTTAACTCACCTTGTGTTGTTATATCATTTTCGCTACCACTCCAAGAAACCCAGACCAGCTAACATGTTAACATAGGGTTGGGCGATATGATTGAAATATCAAATCTTGATACTAGATACATAATATACACAAAAAAAAGTCACTCACTGTAATATTTTGTTGGAGCACCTTTATCCTTGATCACAGCGTGTGATCTCCATGGCATTGTTGCTCCAGTTGGTCCGGTCGAGGCTCAGCAACATTAATGTGGCGATAAAATGAAGCCAGCTGATGATCTGAATGTAGTGAATGAGCAGGTTATCACATCAATGCACTTTTTCTTCCCTGATGATACGGATATAAAATGGGAACTCAGATAATGAGCGAGTGGTTCAGGGAGCACGAGGAGTCATTATCACATATGTATCGGCACCCCAGAGTCCTGATCTTAACCCTGTTGAAAGTTTTCAAGATGTGCTGGAGAAGACTTTATGGAGTGGTTCAGTTTTTTTTCCCCCCCCAAAGTTTTTCAGAATTGGCTGTTCCAAATTGCCCGTAGGTGTGAATGTGAATGGTTTTGTGTGTTGGCCCTGTAATGGTCTGGTGTGCTGTACCCCACCTTCGCCCAGTGTCAGCTAAGAGGGTCCAGCCTTTCCGCAACGCTAGTAGGATCAAGCAGTTTGGCAAATGAGTGGAATGTGTATGTTACAAAGTACAAAGCTTTTGCATCAAATTTAAATTGCTGCTTAATTTTTTCGAGTTTTTAATTATTATTTTTTTAAACTAAAATGTTAGAAAGATATATCATAACACACACAGTGGCTCTAAAAAGTATCGACATAATTCATCACAGTGTCAATACCAGTGCACTAAGAGAGTGCAAACCTTCGCCAAGCCACAAAAAAGGTACACAGCACCCCCTGCTGGCCCTGCTGTAATACCACACTTTCAAAAAATGCTCTGTCTCACAATGTTAAAGAATCCTTAAAAAAAATCCTGGATCTAGAATTTGATCCGGATCATCTCCAAATTCTAACCGAGTCTTCCTTGTCCAAAGCCCCGCCTCTGGTGGAAACTTAATAAAAATCAACACACAACTTTCGCATAATCCTGCAAACAAACAAACAATGTTGTGATGTTCTGCACCTGGCTAACCTCAAATCCCCAAAGCTTTAAATTTACACCACGGTTCAAACTAACTTTTTTATTTGTTTTGTTTTGTAGGTAAAATCCTCAAAGGTGCCTACGCAGGGTCTTCTGATAGGGATGTCGTGACCTCTGAGACCGCCACGGAAACATGCAGTCTGCGACTCGCTAAGAAGCGCGCCAGGGAGTGCCTTCACTAAAGCGGCATTCCTAAGAACAGGCAGGAAAAGATCCACCTCCACTTTACAACCCCCTTTTTTGTTCTTTTGGGGTGTTTTTTCTCTTGTTTGCCTCTTCCCCCTTCTTTTGGCCTTCCCTTGGGGAAAAAAAAAAAAAAAAAAAAAAGGACTCATGACACTAGAGTATGCCTTGAGAAACGGATACTGTGTGTGTCCTGGCTGCTGGAGAATGTTTAGAAGGCAGCCTGCAGGCGTTCAGGAGTGTATTTGCATATTAGATATATGCAAATGTATGCAAATATGGAGAAATATATTAGCATTTGTGCAAAGAAAACGACAAAAAAAACCAGACGATATACAAACGACGCATGGAACCGGCGTGTTCTAAATCACTGACTATGCGAGAACTTACACTTTATACTGAGTGATGGTTCTTTGTGTTGCAGCTAAACATACTGCCAGTAAATCCCGCGGAGAAACTCAGGGATTGAAGGCAAAGAAACACTTAAAGCCACATTTCATAGGTGAGACAGATCGTCAGTATCGTCGTCCACCGAATTAACCGGTGCCTGAGTTAAAGGCTCAAGCAGCCATCACTGAGAATGTGCCACGTCTACTCACGATAAGCTTGGAGTTAAGTAACGAAGAGCAGCGTTACTGGGTTTAGCGTCGAAGTATTATTGTCTGGAAGACGCCGTCGGAGGCGTCGCCGATTGCCGCTTTAATCGAGTTCGCCCGAGCATGTGCAATGCAACTGTGCCAGCTTTCACTGACACTGGAACTCGGTGTTTTATAACTATGGAAGACCGTCAGTGCAATATTATTATTCTAACTCGTGTTCTCACTCGTATTATCCTGTAACACTACTGAAATGATTCTTGGACTCTTATTTGCATGGGGGAGGGAGAGAAAAATGAAAGTATCAGCTTTGTGTTTGTGCTGTAAGGTGAGGTTCACCAATACTTGCCAAAGTTTGAACTCCTAGTTTCCCTTTCGGATTACTGTCCGTGTCATTAACCGAGACGTTTAACCCTAGTTTGGGTTTAATGGGTTTAATTTAGTGCCGCCGTGGCGTAGTGGTTAGCACGTCCGCCTCACAGCAAGAAGGTCCCGGGCTCGGCGAGGGCGTTTATATGTGGAGTTTGCATGTTCTCCTCGTGCTTGCGTGGGTTTCCTCCTGGTCCCCCGGTTTCCTCCTACAGTCAAAAGACATGCACATTAGGCTAATTCGCTGTTCCAAATTGCCCCTGTGTGAGTGTGAGTGTGAATGGTTGTGTGTGTGTTGTTGTCCAGGGTGTACCCCGACATCGCTCAGAGCTGGCTGAGAGAGGCTCCAGCCACACCGCAACCCTAACAGGATGAAGCAATTCGGCAAATGAATGAATTCTGTACTGTTTTAACATCATAAGCAAACGTTTGACGTGCTTTGATTAAGGAGCGTGATTATTTCTCATTTGCCGAACCGCTTAGTCCTATTAGGGTCGCGGAGAGGTTGGAGCCTGTCTCAGCCAACACTGAGCAAAGGCGGGGTACACCCTGAACAGCTCGCCAGCCCATCACAGGGCAACACACATAACCATTCATAATCACACTCACACCAAGGGGCAATTTGGAACAGCCAGTTAGCCTACTGTGAATGTTTTTGGACGGTTGGAGGAAACCGGAGTACCCAGAGGTAACCCACACAAGCACTGAGAAAACTTGACACGTCTACGCAGAGAACCCAGGACCTGCTTGCAGTGAGGCGGATGTGCTAACCACTACGCCACCGTGCCGCCCAATTATTATTATTATTATTATTATTACATACTCAATCTTCTGAAGCTCACTGGCGAGTGAGCGCGAGAATTAGGACCAAATTATATTCCTGCTATTAATAGTGAGGACACATTAGATGTAGGAAACGCCTGTGAAATGGGGCGTCGTATAGAACACACCTTTCGTTATGTGCTTATAAAGTGATAACAAACTTTGGCAAGGATCTGGTGGGGCCATGATTATACTACTGATGCTACAAATACGTAGAAGTGGCCCATCACAGTTCGAGGTGTCCGTTAGCTGCTTGAGTCATTTGTTGCTTTTTTTAAAACTTATTTCCTGTGCTGTATATAATCGGCTTTGTGCTGCTGTGTCATCGTGTGGTTGTTTTGCTTTATATGCAGTGGTTCAGTATCTGGGTAACTGTGCAATACGCAGTGTTTTTATCCTTCACATGGAGCCAAATCTCCTGAGTCGCCAGTGAAGCTCTAGTGTTAACAGTTCTACTAGTTTACACAAAGCCACAGGATTTAATGCCTCTTGTTTTAAACCTCAAGTCAAGATATTGTTGCTTTGCTTGCCTTTAATCCAGAGAGCCATCATAGTCTGCTCTCAGCTGCAAAAAAAATCTGAAAAAAAAAGAGGACACAAACATTTAGCTACTGCTTGTTGTTAGATGTAGATATTTAAATATTTGAAGCAACAAGCCTGGCTGTGTTTGCGCTCAGAAATTATTTCACCAGTAGAGTAGGGTGGAGTTTCCCCAATTAATCAGATAACTTACCAGACGTTTGAAAGGATTACCTACAAGAGGGCTTTTGGTTTAAAGCTGGGGTTGGTAATCTGGAAAGCTAGCAAAATTCAAAAGTAGCATCTCTTCAGGGCTCCGGCTAAACCCCACCCCGGCCTTCAAAAGCCACGCCCCCTTCCACACAAATTCTGACTGCAGTAGGGTCAAGCACGAATAGGGAGACATAAGAGCATTTGATTGGATGTTCCCCAGTGGGCCACGAGGCTCTGATTGGACAGAATTTTTACAGGATTACACTGGATACAGATGACTGATTTTTTTCAGATCTCATAAGTCACTGATTGCTGTCGGGGTGTAAAGACCATTTCAACCAATGTTACAGTTTGGGTATGCCGCTAAAAATTTACCAACCCCACCTTTAAATTACTGTGAGATTTTTTGAAGAATACCAAAGTGACGACATTTTCATAAGCGAAGATGTCCGGAGATTTCAGCGAGCGTGAAGCAAAGCCCACATCCAGCCGGACAGACGCTGTAACCAGCCATGAGAAACTGAGAACTGTATGATGTGTAAATAATGACTGAAGATTTGTTGCCAAGGAAACCGTTGTGTTTATGTAATGCAATAAAAAGTCATGGATGCATTGGAGTCTTTGTCTGTGCTCGTTTCATTATATTCGACGATCCTATCAGGGTCGTGGGGAGCTCGGCCGACACTGGGTAAAGGCGGGGTACACCCAGAACAGCTTTCCAGACCATAACAGGTTAATACACACAACCATTCACACCCGCACTCACCCTAGGGGCAATTTGGAACAGCCAATTAGCTGCATGACCTTAGACTGTGGGAGGAAACCGCAACACCTGGAGGAAACCCATGCAAGCACAAGGAAAACAGTGATGCCTCAGGACCTTCTTGCTGTGAGGTGAACGTGCTTACCATGACGCCACCGTGCCATTTTCAGTAACTGATTTATCTCAGTCAGGATGGCAGTGGCTCTGGGATCCCAGGAACAAAATATGCACACAAGCCCAGGATCTTGGGAACCACACCGTCAGTATCGTTCAGGACTCCCTCAGCTATTTCCGGCAGTTTCCGCTATTCATGTATAGCCTCGGGTGAACCGTTTTGGGAATGGCAAAGGAAGTGATACATTGAAATTACACATTCCTTTGGCTTCCTGTGTACACAAGTGGATGTTTGGCAGAAAAGAAAACATTTTAAAAAGGAATCACGTTGTTTCGGATAACTTAATATTAATGTTATCAACAGCAGTGATCCCAAGAAGCAATATAGCAGCCACTCGAGAAACCCTCTGCGATATCGGAAAGCAGAGGGAGTCCCGAATGCCCCTTCCACAAAAATATAAAAGTAGTACCGGCTCCAACATACCTATAATGCAATGAAGGAACAGCCACGAGGGCATATTTTGACAGAAATCACGAGGGGATTCCCTGCTTGTCTCACTACATCACCCTGTTAATGGAGAGCCATTGCGTTTCCGTGTGGCACGGCTACAGCACAGCGATGTGATCGGAATCTACAATGCCGTACGGAAGGACATTCAATCCTGTCACAAACTGCTTCATTCTTAAAAAGGAGTTCCTTCTTAATTGAATATTCACCAAAGTGATTAAGGGCACGGTGGCGTAGTAGTCAGCACATCCTCCTCACTGCAACAAGGTCCTGGGTTCGAGTCCCGGGCTTGGCGAGGGCGTTTGTGCGTGGAGTTTGCATGTTCTCCCTGCGCTTGCGTGGGTTTCCTCTGGGTACTCCGGTTTCCTCCGACAGTCCAAAGACATGTACATTAGACTAACTGGCTGTTCCCACTTGCCCTGAGGTGCGACTGTGAGTGTGAATGGTTTCGTTCGTGTGTTGGCCCTGCGATGGGACTGGTAAGCTGTTCAGGGTGTACCCTGCCTTCGCCCTGCCTCCTTATTTCCTATTGCTATTAAAAAAAACAAACACGACCACGTGCATTATTGCTGTTTATTTGCAAACCAATGATGGGGGGATGGGGGTGGGGGGGCTTATCAAACGAAATCCAACAGCACTGCTTCACAAACAAAGCGTCAAGGCTGAATTCAAGTCATTAAATTCTACTGGTGAGTCAGCGCACCTCACAAAGTACTGAAACTTGACCCAGGTTTTCCATCCAGCAATAAACAAAAAATCAATCAAACACTATGAATATCTCAATACACGTCAAACGTCATAAAAACCTGGGGAGAAAAAAACAACCTTTGACCTTTTACCCAAAAACAAAAAACACACTGCTATAATTTAAATATATAATAAAGACCTCAGCTTCTATTGGCACCAGAACATCATCATCATCATACAGTAAACCAACATTCCTAACACATACAACAGAAAGAATCCACACTCGTACACAAAACGAATACAATTCACTTGAATATCGTATAGAAACGCGTATTGTGCATGTTCTAGATCCTACAGTACGAGATTCGACATGATCTGTCAACTGCATAGCTTAGGAACTGAAAAAAAAAAAATCTAATCGAAAATATCTTTCCATCCAAACCCGTCACAGTGAATATATAATTAAAGTGCTCACACAATCTCAGTGAAAGGCAACAGCATGCATGTGCTCACTACACACACCATTATTCCAGCCATACATATTAAAAGTTAGATCACATCAGTGACCTCAGTGTGACCCGCTGCAAACTATACCTCAGCACGGGGCCAAAGCCGAAAGCCCCTCCGCCCGTTCAGCCTCCATCCGACGACTTACAAGCCCTTTTTATACATGTATATATAGAAAGCAGCTAATCAGCCATGCGGTTATTACAAATAAATAAAACACTGGGAAATCTAAAACACACCACATTTCAGTCGGTGCTATTTTAAAACACGCCACTTCAGTCCTCTTTAAAAAACAAAAACAATAATAATAAATAAAACTGAAACCTAGTTAAGCATCTGCTTTATAGTCTACTGGACCGGGGGGAAAAAAAGCTAAGTACAGCTCAGTAGTCCTGATCACACAGTGATGGACACACACACTCACACACACACACACACACTCACACACACACACACACACACACAAGTGCACTCGGCATGAAAGGGAGAAACAGCCGCTGTCAGAACCACTGCAAGCTGGGCGTGTAGCACAAAAGCCGTTAAACGGAGCCGGAGGGCGACCGAGACGTCGACTCTCAGATGGGTTTATACAGCAGAGAGGTGACGTACTTCTTCTTATACCTGTGAGTCGCACTCAGGACCATCACACCGTCCTAGAGAAAGAGAGGAGAGAAGTTATTTTATTTCTATTTAATACCACATGCATTTGTGCTGGATCTGTGTATTCAGAGTTCTGTGTATTCAGAGTCCAGTTAACCGGATACTTAAGTTCATCATCAGGGCTGTTGACTCCGGTTGTACAAATACACAACACACACACATTAATCAGACGTTTTGTGAGTAGAAACTTCATTGGGTTTTTTTTTTTATATTAAGATCACCACCGTCTTTGCGCACAGGCAGCTGCATTGAAGCCCATAAAAACACTGGACAGAAAATACAGACTGAAGAAGGTGTTTTTTTCTTAGTTGGTACACCACACCAACAAGTGGCACAAAGTTTCAAGTTTGGATTCATTTTTATAATTTAAATGAGGGGTAAAAAAAACCCAGAAGTGCACTCAGAGTGCGAGGTACCTCCACCAGGCACAAACGGATTAGTATAACTTGGCAGTTATAATGAAATGTCTCCCCCTACTGGGCACTGGATGAACACTGCACCATGTTGAAGATCGGGATTTTTCAATATTTCTGGATTATTATTATATATTTTTTTTTTTCAAAATGACCCCATGCACGGATCAAGTCCAAAATGTACTGGGTTCTTTCCAGGCCCAGACCCCACCCCTTCACCAAGTTTGATGAAAATTAAATTAGCAATTTTTGCGTAATCCTGCTAACTTTTAAAATGTTTGTTATAAGCCTTTAATACATTTCTGGATCCAGATCTGCTCCATTATGTTATGGGTTCTTGCCAGGCCCGTACCCCATCCCTCCACCAAGTTCGGTGAAAATTGGTTAAGCAGTTTATATGCAATCCTGCTAACAGGACCTTTTTTTTTTTGCATTCATTCATTATAAATGGATTAAATGAATGCAAAATCCTGTGTGATGCCCTTAGATGTCCCTGGATGCACGTACACCACACACACACACACCACACCTAGAGATCCTAAATGGGTTTTAATTGAACAGAAAGGTTTCCACCGTGATCCTTTGGCAGCCTATAAACCAGCACATGGTCCAGCACATCCTACTACACTGTAATTTAATATAAAATCCAATCAGAAATTCAGTAATAACTTCCCCGACGCTCGATACTCAACTCTACAGTACGTTCTACAGTAATCAGTTATTTAAGAAGTGTTTGTAGTTTGTACCTTTATTGAAAGTGCATAAAGATGGTTGAGCATGACGTGGTTGGGTTCAGGCAGCAGAGCCGGATCACACTGGATCACACACACAATAAAGGAAGAGCAGTTTCAATATAACACAGATGAGAAGAAACCATCAACACCAGGTTTGTAGAGAACTCACTGAAATGTTCGTGTCTTTATTAAGGATGACTTGAAGGAGGTGAGGAGGAAGGATGGGCGGGGCTTTGAAGCGCTCCTCTGGTCGGAACATGTACACTTCCTGTCCGTAAGGCCCGGGCGGGGAGCTGGACAAATCTAAAGGAGAAATTATTACTCGCTGAGACAGATTTCATTCATATCTCTTTCAAGCTATTTCACGTAAGAAGAACTGAGAACTAAGAACCAGGAACTGAGAATTAAGAACCAAGAACCAGGAACTGAGGACTAAGGAGTGAGAACTAAGAACGGGAAACTGAGAACAAAGAACCGAGGACTGGGAACTAAGAACCGAGTGCATCACTGATTCCTGATTGGGTCGGGTTTTATTTGAAATGTTTTGTGGTGGCTTGCTTTGCTAGACGTATGTGTGGCATCAACAGTTCATACCAGACGTGTCGGAGCACTCGAGCGAGTCCACCTGCAGCGCATCAAACACCTCAAAGTCTGATTTCTTCACCTTGATCAGGTTATTGATGGTTCCCATCTGACTGGTCACAACCGGCTGCGGAACAAAACACGAAACATTTCACTAGTTCATTATTTTTCCCAGGAAGTCTCAGCCATGTGTAATTAAGTAAAGCAGAGATCAATATAACACGTATAAATATAATAACGAATCCTTTCTGTATGATGATTTGAAGTTCAGGTCCAAGTGCGATTTACCTTCGAAGGGTCATGGAGCCACTGCCCATCAACAAAGAACTTGTACTGATGTTCCCCCTCAGGCAGGTCCAGGATCGCAACAAAATCATTATGGCTTTCATAGTCAAGAAAATAACACAAAACACAGATGAGATCATTAGGTAAGGATTAAAACACAGCAGGGTGTGATGTGTACAGCGTGGTGATGTTTGGCATTGAGAATAACCGCACTGCGTTTTCCTACAGCATTCATCCATTCGCCAAAACACTTAATCCTATTAGGATTGTATTGGGGCTGGAGCCTGGGATGGGGACCCTGAACAGTCGCCAGTCCATTGTAGGGTCAACACACACACACACACACACACACACACACACACACACACACACACACACACACACACACACA
>JBCNYH010000008.1:2292718-2307662 GCA_039654325.1 Tandanus tandanus | reverse complement strand
ACTGGTTCTGTAACTGTAATTACTATTTTCTCTAAAGTAGCATTTCCTGATTAGCCACAAACAAAGTGATGTAACTCTATAATCATCCTCATTATATACCCTATATACCTCATTCTGAAGCAGATTACATTCTCTTTCCAAATATACCAATATCTCAGTATCTCACATTTCATACTTAATCCGTATTATGCTGAAATATTCTTCTATACAAACACCGACATACTTTTAATAAAGCTGTGATTTGCTCCATGTTCAGCTCTACAGTCAGAGCTGCTGCTATAGAATATAAATCAGTAAACACCTTCTGACCAATCAGAATGAAGAATCTGACAGCACTGGGGAAAGCAGAATTGTACTAAACTTTTAAATAAATATATTTCATGCTCTGAACGAAACAATAAAACAATAAGAAAAAAAAGCAGAAGTTTTTTTTAAACTCAACAAGATCTGCTTCCTCTGTTTCCCCGCGATCTTGTTTCACTAGTGAATAAAGTGCAGGTGGAGATTTTCAAGAGAATTCATGTAACTAGTTTAACTGTACCAGCCCACAACTGAGCAAATATCAGATAAAAAAATTCAATTACATTCAATATTTAACTATAATTACTATACCTATTAATAATGTTACTGTTTTATTCTTTTTCTAAATCATGAGTACTATGTGGAAGAGTAATGGATTTAGTATAAACTACAGAGTGCAGCAGAAAAGACATATTTTCAACTGTCATCTATGTAGTGCAAGTGAACTTAGTAACAACGATGCCTTCATGTAGCTTATTCTTTTCAGATAGCCTTATTTACCGTTATGGCTTGGACTGGTGGACACCGTGCGTTTGCTGTAGAAGCGTTTTTGAAGAATGGTGATTCTGTAACTGCAACACAGAGAGCTTTTCGAGCTGATTTCATGTTAAGACGGAATGAAATCAATACTGCAATGGGTTGCAAATTTCAAATCCACAGGTTCAGGACTTAAAAGAAAGCCACCTGGAAGACCTCGAAGTGCTCGACCTCCAGAAGGTGTTCAAGCTGTGTGTTGTGCAGTCTCCTACACATTCAGCTCGTAAACATGCATACGCCTCGGGATGGTCTGATCCAATTTAAAGGATGTCATTTTTAAAACCAAAGGAATATAAGCTGGAACCCTTTGTTTAAACAACAGTAATTGTTTTTTAATAGAAGTTACTTTTTCCCTTTTTAACCTTGAAAATGTGGGAGGTATTTCTGCCGCACCCTGTACACATGAACAGTGTGATCTAATTGGTAGAGTATTTCAGGATTAAAAACCCTTATTATTATTATTCATTCAAGAGATTTACTCAGTTACGATTGGTGGAAAGCTATCGAATAATTCTTAGGTGTGAGTGTGAATGGTTGTGTTTCCTCTGGGTACGCCGGTATCCTCCCCCCCTGTCCAAAGACATGCACATTAGGCTAATTGGTTGTTACAAATTACCTCTAGGTGTGGATGTGAGTGTGAATGGTTGTGTGTGTTGGCCCTGCGATGGCCCGGCGAGTTGTCCAGGGTGTACCCCGCCCTCACCTAGAGTCGGCTGAGATGGGCGCCAGCCTCCCCGCGACCCTAATTAGGATTAAGCGGCTTAGAAAATGAATGAATGAAGATCTCAGGAAGAAGAACTTACGCAGGGATCTCTCCTACCAGAGGGAGAGAGAGCGGCGAGGAGGGAGCTCTGGAGAGCGATCGTGCTCTTCTTCTTTGTCTCTCTTTCTCCACCACCTCCTTTAGCATGTGCAGTTGCCCAGGCAGCAGGGTTAGAGTGGTGGGCACTGCCAGCTGAGGACCAGATATAAATACTGTTTATTTATTCAGCTAATTTATTCATTTATTCCTTTATTCCCTTCATCAGCACCTGGATGATGTTGGATTTCTGTACTTTAGCACATTGGAATTAAACCGAAACAAAGGCAGTGGGGTGAAATAGCATTATTGAGGGCATGCAGGGCACTGAAGAGTCATTACGGGGGCAAATAACTGCCGCCAATTAGAATAAATTAGTCATTATATAAACGCTACAACCAGCATAAACCATTACTTACGCTTAATCCTACCAGGGTCGCAGGGAGGCCGGTGCCTATCTCTGCCGACACCAGGCGAAGGCAGGGTACACTCTGAACAACTTGCCAGACCATCACAGGGCAACACATACACACCATTCACACTCACACTCATATCCAGGGGCAATTTGGAACAGCCAGTTATCCTAACGTTCATGTCTCTGGACTGTCGGAGGAAACCGGAGTACCCGGAGAAAACCCACACAAGCATGAGCAGAACATGCACACTCCACATAGAAACGCTCTCGCCTGGGAATCGAACACAGGACCTTCTTGCTTTAAAATGGACAGGATATGGGTGGCACGTATGCTAACCACTACGCCATGTCATATGGGCTAATTTATTCTAATTTCAGTATTCTATAGATAAAAAAAAGTGCATACTTCTCAGTTTATTGTTTTCATGAAAATTATCCATCTTGTACCATCAACACGAGCAAACTCTTTAGAGAGGTTCCGCCTCATATGTGCAGTATGCACTTTTTTTTTTAAACTATAGAATACTGAAATTAGAATAAATTAGCCCATATGACATGGCGTAGTGGTTAGCATACGTGCCACCCATAGCAATAATGATAGTGTCATTACTTTATTAACACTATCATTATTGCTATGGGTGGCACATCCACCTCAAAACAAGAAGGTCCTGGGTTCATGTCCCAGCCTTGGGCGTTTCTGTGTGGAGTTTGCATGCTCTCCCTGTGCTCGCGTGGGATTCCTCTAGGTACTCCGGTTTCCTCCCACAGTCCAAAGACATGCACATTAGGACAATTGGCTGTTCCAAATTGCCCCTAGGTGTGAGTGTGAGTGCGAATGGTGGTGTGTATTGGCCCTGCAGGTGTGGTGGTGTGTGCTGCCCAGTGTCGTCTGAAATTGGCTCCAGCCTCAACACGACCTTCATAGGATCAAGCGGTTCAGCAAGTGAGTGAGTGAATTATTGTTATTAAACGTTATCATTCATTAACGCGTAACAGAACACAATTACTGCTGATTCGAGATGATTGACATCCTATAAATTAGAGAAGTGTTCAAAGCAACTAGCATGGACACATGTTCGCCTCTTTTCAGGCGCTCAACAGATTACGATCACTCAGACAGTCTACCCTCAGAGATGTCCTCGATTCCTGAACAGTCAAAACAAGATTAAACAGGATCATATGAACACAAAGAAGAGCTAGTTGAGCAATCCTGGGTAATATAAGCGGCATGGCTCCTACTGCTGCAAGCTGGACCGAATCACACAGGTTGTTTTGTTGTTGTTTGAATGATATATGGGTACACCAGCGCAAAAGGAAGCATGAAGTGTGATATCTAATAAAACCGCTCCGAAACGCTCAAAGCTCAGTGAAGCTGTACAGCGACTGGAATTTCCCAGGACAAAAACAGGATTGTTCTTCACTGGCTAAATCCATCAGCTGACTGGAATGCAACTGAGGATACGGATGATTTCACTCCAAGACTGAAAGCCTTCAAAAACAAAAAGGAGCTTTATACGAACATATACAATACACACTATATGGACAAAAGTTTATGGACACTTGACAATCAGACCAAAGTCGATGCCACAAAGTTGAAAGCTCACAACTGTGCAGAATGTCTTCGTCTGCTGTCGGGTTACAAGTTCCCTTCACTAGAACTAAGAGACTCAAACCTGTTCTATCATGACCGTCCCCCCTGTGCACACAGTGAACTCCATGAAGGCATGCCTTACCAAAGTTGGAGTGGGAGAACGTGAGTCGCTTACTCACTGACCTCAACCCCACTGAACACGTTTTGGGATAAACTAGAACGCCAGTTTCCCCAGGTGTCCCCGTCTGACATCAGTGCCTGGCCTTAATAATGCTCATGTGGATGAACGATCACAAATCCACACAGCTCACACTCCAAAATCTAGTGGAGAGCCTCCCCAGAGGAGAGAATTTTATTACCTTTCGTGTGAGCTACGCGGGAGGTACTGTGACGCGCCAATTTTTGTTCCGCAGGGAATTGTGTGTGTGTTTGTCTGTCTGCAGTCCACGAGTGTGTGCTCGGTCATAGTAGTTATTACCTTATAATAGCATGAGCTATATATTGTTGAGCTTACGGAAATTGTACTAAAGTTAAGTAATATTACGATCGTTATTTCATTTACATAGACAGGAACTTTCCAATAGGTCTAACACCCAGATCTAATTAGATCATTACAAGTTCAACTTCGTCTTCAAGTTAGACATAGCATGCGTGCGTCCGAGTACCCATAACATGTCCAAAGATCCATGAACATGTGTTCGCTCCACCAGTCATTATAACAGCAAAGAGGAATGAAACCTGGGGGCCAACCATCAAGACTCACATATGAGGGTTCTGCTCAAGTGTCCACAAACTTTTGCCCATATAGTGTATATTGCCTTTTAATTGCTAACATCTGGAGAAAAAAAGCCAATATAACATATGTGTGACTGTACTCTGCGATGAAGGAGCAAACTTACCCCAAAGTCAGTACAAGTCAAAATAAAAACCACGTAATGCCTTAAAAAATTATGAAATTTTAAAGAATTATGTCGTTCCAAGTAATAAATTGAATGAAAAGGATACCTCGAGTGCTTTTTTAAAACTTAGTTGCCTTAACGTAGCCATATTGACCATATTTTTTATTAAATAAATGAGTGTTTCCTTATAAGGACAAATTGAAAGATATTCCAAAGTCCTTTACCATATATGGAAGGGGGCCTGACTTTTATTACAAGGGGCACCATACATGTGCAATGGGAATTTCTGCAGGTTCTAGGAAAGTCCACATAGGTACTTCACTCTAGTCAGTGCATGTTGCGCTCAACTAAGGCGTGGTTCAGCGCTTGTGCAAGGTTAAGGTGACCCTTAATTTTCCTTTAAACTCTGTCATATATAATAGAACAACTTGCAAAGTTTACAGACCGACGCTGTCTGGTATTTTGATTCTCAAAAACACTAAATGGTGTCCAAAAGTGGTGACATACAGAACAGTGACACACAAACCAATATGATCTCATCACGAACGTGGTTAGGTTCTTCTACAATATGAAATTTCTGTATTTTTACTTAAACTTTTTAAACTTCATTCACTTTTGTTACATAAACAGATATATTTCACTACAGTCTGGTTCCATATTTTAAAGAATTAGTTTTAAATGTACTACAGTGGGTTTTGCTCCCCAGAACACATTTAAATGCTCTGTAATACATTTTAAAATATTGCACTTACATCCACAACAGAGTAGAGGAAGCCTTTCCACAGCTCTCTTGCCTCCAAGTTAGGGGCCTGAGAAAAGAAGCGAAAGTATTTAGAGGGAAAATCATCTTAAATATTTCATCATCTGATGAATTTTTCATAATGTAAGAATTATCATCACCATGTAAAAGAAACATCCTACATAAATCTGTGATGCCTAATTTAGTCAACATTCTCCACACTGTTTATAGCTGTAAAATGTGTCATGTGACTTTCTTGGGACAATAAGAGATCCTAATGCAGCCATATGACACTGATTTTGCAGGAAGAAGTGAATATCATGAAAAACTTGTAAAACCAGAAATATTAAACTTCTAGTGTCAAAACCCACATATACGTTGTAATAAAAAACCAGCACACTCTCCAGGAAGCAGATAATCACAAGGCTGTTGGATTAACTTCGTCAAATGTATTGTATATCAAGGTAATTTTGGATATACTACACGGAAATGGTGCAATCTGATCGGTTCGCTTTCTTGGGACGATTAACAAAGGCAAGGAGGATGTCGCTAAATATTCTCCAATATTCCCACAGTACAAAGATATGCACATTAGGCTAATTGGCTGTTCCAAATTGCCCCTATGTGTGAGTGGGAGTGGGAATGGTTGTGTGTGGTGGCCCTACGATGGTTTAGTGAGCTGTTCAGGGCGTATCCTGCCTTCGCCCAGTGCCAGCTGAAATTGATTTTAGCCTCCCCATGACCCTAATAAGATAAAGTGGTTTGGCAAATGAGTGAGTGATGAGTGAGTGAGTGAGTGAGTGAGTGATGAATGAGTCATTTCTCTGTGGAATTGCTTATGTGCTTAGGATCATTATCCAGCTGAAATGTCCAGCATTGGTTCTATTTCATCATTCGGACAGACAGGCCCAACATTATCTTCAAGCACTCTTTGATAGAATAAGAATTTATAGTTAAATCAATGACTTCAAGCTGTCCTGTCCCTGAGGCAGCAAAACAAGCCCAAGCCATCACTTTTCCACCACTTTGCTTAATAGTTGGTACGATGTTATTATGAAAAGCTGTCTTTGGTCTGTGTCACATGTGGTCTGTGATTGTGGCCAAACAACTCTATCTTTGATTTGTTTGTTCAGAACACTTTATCCCGAAGGCCTGTTCTTTGCCTATATGTTTATTGCCACACTGTAATTTCACACATATGTGGGGTTTTTTGGTACCTCAGGAATGTGTGTAAAGTTAGCGTGCACTGCCAATCATCTTACAAGAAGCCTATCATGTGATGCATATCAAAAAAAGATTCAAACTTTAAAAAAAAACATTAAAATACATTTAAAATATATATGAGGCATTAAAAAGCATTACATACCAAGAGTTATGAAGTAACCTTAATTGACAATTGAAAGATGGATTATTTTCCAGTTATGCATGTAAGGCCAAATATCATCATTCATTCATTCATTCATTCGCTGAAACGCTTAATCCATCTAGGGTTGCAGGGAGGCTGGAGCCTATCTTAGCCAACTCTGAGCATAAGCAGGGTACACCCTGAACAGCTCACCAGTCCATCACATGGCAACACACACAACCATTCACACTCACATCCACACCTAGAGGTAATTTGTAACAACCAATTAGCCTAATGTGCATGTCTTTGGACAGGGGGGGAGGATACCGGCGTACCCAGAGGAAACCCACACAAGCATGGGTAGAACCTGGGTAGAACATGTAAACTCACCGTTAGTTTGGTCTCTCCATCTTTCATGCGCAAATTCATTCTAGCTGCCTCCAGATTCCTGTCCCGACTGCAGTCATCGATTAGAGACACAAATCCACTCAGGTCGAGTTTCTCTACGTACTGTATGGAAACACACACACACCTGACCATGAGAAACCTTAAAACAATTCTCAAGGATAGTTCATAAATGAGTGGAAAAAAATTAAAGGCACTGCTTCATGCTTCTACACACTCCATATACATTATTTGGACAAAACTTTGTGGACACTTGATCATAACACTCATATGTGTATTTTGATGGTTGGACTCCAGGTTTCGTTTCTCTTTGCTGTTATAATAAATTTCTCTCTTCTGGGAAGGCTCTTCACTAGATTTTGGAGTGTGTCTGTGTGTGGATTTGTGATCATTCATCCACAAGAGCATTATTAAGGTCAGGCACTGATGTTAGGTGGGGACACCTGCAGCTGAGATTCTAGTTCATCCCAAACGTGTTCAGTGGGGTTGAGGTCGGTGCTCCGTGCAGGCGACTCCCGTTCTCCCACTCCAGCCTTGGTAAGGCATGTCTTCATGGAGTTCACTGTGTGTGTACAGGGGGGACGGTCATGATAGAACAGGTTTGAGTCTCTTAGTTCTAGTGAAGGGAAATTATAACCCGACAGCAGACGAAGACATTCTGTACAATTCTTTCAACTTTGTGGCACCAACTTTGGGAAGAAGCTACAGATGGGTCTGATAGTCAAGTGTATATAAACGTTTGTCCATATAGTGTATGTATAGCTAAACAGTTTTATTCAAATGTGCTTGACAATTTTGTTTACCTACCTGGAAAACTTTGCACGTTTGGCCACTTTGAATTTTTTTTATGTCCCTGGAAGTCATTTTTATCTAATTATACAAAAGCACTACTAAAATGGTACAAGTTAATTTTTTTGTGTCACAGTTTGGTGCTATTATTTCACTTTGTGAGACTAATGACAGCAATCAAACATCATAAATAAATAAAAAACTGATCATGAAGGCATCTCTCTAAAAACGCCTTTTCCTTTTCAAAATAAACATCTGCCTAAATATCAGGGGGGAAAAGAATTTGGACATGTCAATCTTTCTCTGTTGATCTTCATAATGTGTTTTCATAGTGGAGCCACACAGGCATGGAACGTGACTTCGATGGTTGTCCCGCGTCCATGCCTGAGTTGATGCTGAACTAACTTAAACTTACGCTGAGCAAAACTACACCAAACATGAACAGGAAATCGGAACTCGTTAAACGGTTCTCAGCGAGTGAAAGGCGGTAAAAAGAAAACTCAGAGTTAACCTTTCTGCTTCCGCTCCAGACCGTAGTCAGGAAATACAAAGGAGATTTGTTTATGTATGTATTTATTTATTTAATTCCTCCAGGGCTGAAGCTGATTCAGTCCTTAAAGGAGCTGCACTACTCTTGTAACACCATCCTCGGACACCTATCCATAGAGATATCTATCAGGCGCTCGGCCTTTATTCAGTGCATAAATTTATATCATTAAAAAAATTGTTCAAATAATAATAATGCTTACATGTGAGTCCTTTGCATTGTTGAAGAAGTATAAGGTGTTGCCACATAAGCATGTCCACAGACGCCGAGATACCTGCGTAATAAGAGAAAGAACTGTGGTTATGTACGAATAATAATCTAGATTCTACAAAAATTCTCAGCGATACAGAATTCGCAATATTTTCTTTGCAATATATATAACCATTCATTCATTCATTTTCTAAGCCACTTAATCCTAATTAGGGTCACAGGAAGGCTGGCGCCCATCTCAGCCCACTCTGGACAAAGGCAGGGTACACCCGGAACAGCTCGCCAGACCAACGCAGAGCAACACACACAAACCATTCACACTCACACCTAGGGGCAATTTAGAACAGCCATTTAGCCTACTGAGCATGTTTTTGGACTGTGGGAGGAAACCAGAGAACCTGGAGGAATCCCACGCATGCACAGGGAGAAATTGCAAACTCCACACAGAAACGCCCGAAACCGGGAACCGAACCCAGGAGCAATAACCTGGTTGCATAAACATGCACACCCTTACACTAATACTTCATTGAAACACCTTTTTGATTTGCATTTTTGGGTTGGAGTCTATCAGCATGGTACATACTGACCTGCCAATCATTGCCCACTCTTCCTCGCAAAAGCACTTCAAATTCTCAGATTGCGAGTGCATTTCCCACAGCTCTCTTCAGGTCACCCCACAGATTTTCAACTCGTGGCCTGTTCTGCAAGCTCTGTATTTTTTTCTTCTGGTGCATTCTGGGTAATTTCGGCCTCCTTACCCTATCAAATGATGATAAAAAATCCTTCTAAAGTATCGTCCTGGATCCGGATCCTGTTCATTTACGACCATCAGCAAAAAAACGCTAACATTTACTAAAATTATTATATAACTTCATAAAATTTTGCTATTTTAATTCGCTAAATTCTACTACTTTCATTTACTTTATCAAAAAAAGATATGTTGTTTGTAATACATGTTCCAGTAATGTATCACGGGGTGGTACAAATAGCATGAATTTTAATATATTAAATTTCATCAATGATTGCAGATGCAAATGAATGCTAACTAATGATATAAAATTGCATTTAATTAATGCTAATTAAGGTGAATAAGGGATTTTATTGATTAATTCAAATTTTTGGTTTAGGACAATGTGCAAAATGAAAATCATTTTCTGGTTAATTAACACAGGGGCAACACGTAATTTGCACGTCCACCTCACAGCAAGAAGCTCCTGGGTTCAAGTCCCGGGCTCAGTGAGGGTTTGAATGTTCCCCCTTGTGCTTGTGTGGGTTTCCTCCTGGTACTCCAGTTTCCTCTCACAGTTCAAAAACATACACATTAGGCTAATTGGCAGTTTCAAATTGCACCTCGATGTAGCAAATGAGTGAGTGAATAATTAACACAATGCAAATTTTCCAAAATATTTTTATATGCATACGATTTTATTTATACTTTTTTTCATAAAAGTAAATTCCCCACCCAGGGTTCTTCCTCGCGTTGAACTCATTGTTCTTGGATAGGCTCCGATACCCGTCACTCAATAGAAAGTTTTCCCCTCCACTCCAAAGACATGCACATTAGGCTAATTGGCTGTTCCAAATTGTCCCTAAGTGTGAGTGTGAATATGAATGGTTGTTTGTGTGCATATGTGTCGTGTGATGGACAGGCGAGCTGTTCAGGGTGTATTGTCCAGTGTTGGCTGAGATAGGCTTCAGCCTCCCCGCGACCCTAATAGGATTAAGCAGTTCGGCGAGTGAGTGAGTGAGTGAGTGAGTGAGGGAAATGCCCATGGGGCAAGGACTGATGCTGCCGGAAGAAACCGCTGATATTCTTTGTGATCGATTTAAAGAGATAGTAACACTAATTCACCACAGGTCCTCTTTAAAGTCTGCTTTATTCATCACTATTCTTTTCAACTGTAATGTCTAATAATATGTCCCAGGTACTTTAGTTATTATTCAAAACTGAATAGCTTTACGGGCTGGTTCTCTCTCACAAGTCTGCATTAGATTTCTTTAAGCTCCAGTCCAATTCCCCATCAACACCATCACATTCTGGACTATTACGTTTAGTCGACCGTTTCCTTTTCTAGCCTCCTTTTAGAATCTTTTGTAAGAAGCTGTGACAGAACACTTCCATCTTCTGGAGTTCACTGGCAGGCAGTTGCCATGCCGGTATACTGTATAAAAGATTAGACTGGACACAGGTCGTAACTTTTATAATTTTAGGACCCTTTCTGTATTTGTTAGGATTTTCATCTTCTTCTTCATCATTTTCATCGTCCAAACTCCTGACTCAAACAATAAAGCAACGTGCTCTCATTTTGGCAGAGATTACAGATTTGCACTTTCTCTTCATTCTTTTTGGCTTGTTTTGCCAAATCCAAAGCTCAAGGGTAGCTTAAGCCCCCAAGGGAAACATGGAGCACAGCTGTCTCGCTGTCTCTCTCTCTCTCTCTCTCATACATACACACACATCTTGTACTTCTACCTTTGTGGGGACATTCACTGACAATGCATGCCCTAACCAAACTCTAACTATCACAATTAAATGCCAAACCCCAACCTTCCCCCTAACCCTAACCCCAACCTTCCCCCTAACCCTAACCCCAACCTTCCCCGTGAGGATGTGATAACTAGCTAAAATGTCCTAACTCTTTTTGTTAAAACTTTCAGTCCTCAATAGGTAGCAAGTACAAGTACACAGACACACACACACCATTAATCTATACATTCAATCCCCTGCCCACGACCCCCTCCTGACACCCACTGCACCTGACCCCCTCGTACATTTATTTTCCAATCCATCTGGCTTCCTTTGTCCTCGAATTTTCCTCGATTACATTTTACTTAAGTGCCAGCTGATACCTTAACATTAACACTTGGTCATAAATCACATTATACACACCATAAAGCAGGCAGGGAACGATAGGGCCATCAATCTGCAGTGTGTGTAGTGGGGGATGGGGGTGGGGGGCAATTATGCAGCAGTGATAAGAATTTAATATGTATAATAATACACATTCATTCTTTTGTACACTATAAGAAAATACCTGGCTGCATTTATTAAACTCTGGCAATGCATATTTTTAGCGACATGGAAGGCTAAATGTTAGCTAAGGCTGTAAATATTTACACCATGAAATTTACTGAAAACTTTATTTATTTATTTAAATAATGATATAAAAACTATTATACAAGCTGGGTGGCATGGTGCCGTAGTGGTTAGCACGTCCACCTAACAGCAAGAAGGTCCTGAGTTCGAGTTCTTGGCTCGGCGAGGGTGTTTCTGTGTGGAGTTTACATGTTCTCCATGTGCTTGCATGGGTTTCCTCTGGGTACTCCGGTTTCCTCCTACAGTCTGAAGACATGCACATTAGGTTACCTAACTGTTTTAAATTGCCCCTAGGTGTGAGTGTGAATGGTTGTGTGTGTGTTGACCCTGCGATGGTCTGGTGAGCTGCTCAGGGTGTACCCCGCCTTCACCCATTGTTGGCACAGATAGGCTCCAGCCTCCCCGTGACCCTCGTATGATTAAGCTGAGTGAGATGAGTGATTATATAGGCTATTACAATTATTATAGTGATGTGTTTTATTGTTTATTATATATAAATAATAAAACATCGCCATGCAATGAGATCACCCGATCCTCTGCACTTCCAGTGATCTCCGAGCTGTGTGTGCCGTCACTCCGTCTTACTGAAACCACACATCCACTTCTTCAACATCAAGGGGTTCAAGTTGGGGTTGGGCCTCCAACAGACCTCAGCACTGCCTCTCCTGATTCACTAAGGTTCATGGGTGTAAATATTAATTTGTTTATCTTTAACCTTTTATTTACCTTATTTACCTTTGAAATACGGGAGGTTTACATTATATACATCCATCTGTCGATCCATTTTCTTCCACTTCCTCATGCAAAGTTGGGTCGCGGAGGAAACAGGTCTAAAAGGGAAACCAAGTCATCACTCTCCCTAGCGACACTCTCTATCTCCTTCTGGGGGATCCCAAGGTGTTCCCAGGCCAGATGGGATATATATTTCCTCAAGCGAGTTCTGGGTCCACCTCTACGGGAGGTGACAATGAAGCATCCTAATCAGGCGGCCGAACCACCTCAACTGAATCCTTTGGATGCAGAGGAGCAGCAGCTCGACCCTGAGTTTCCGTTGGATGTCAGAGCCCCAGACACCTTCTGAAGGAAACTCATTTCGGCCAATTGTATGCACATTCCCATTCTTTCGGTCACTAACACACACATACACACACACACACACACACCTATATATGAGAGAGAATGAGAGAGCGACCATTCTAACCAAGATGTGTGTGTGTTTTGCCACATTCATTCCAAGTGCACGATTTACTCACTCACTCATTTGCCGAACCTCTCAGTCCTATTAAGGTCGCAGGGAGGCTAGTGCCTATCTCAGCCGTCACTGGACGAAGGTGAGGTACACCCTGAACAGCTCACCATTCCATTGCAGGGTCAACACACACACACAGCCATTCACACTCACACCTAGGGGCGATTTAAAACAGCCAGGTAGCCTAATGTGCATGTCTTCGGACTGCAGGAGGAAACCGGAGTACCCGGAGGAAACCCATGCAAGCACGGACATGCAAACTGTACACAGAAATGGCCGGGACTCGAACCCAGGACCTGCTTGCTGTGAGGCGGACGTGTTAACCCCTTCACCACCGTTCCCCCCGTGCAAGATTTAAATCCTATTCAATGCATTTTATATATTAACACATTTTATATATTCATCACGGAAATGTGTTTAAGCCGCAAAGGTGTGTCCATGCACCGCAACATTTAATCCTTAGTACCACACACACACACACAGCAGAGAGAGATCTGAGCGAAATAAAGCCGGTGGGTGCGACCTCACTGCAGCCTGGACCCCGACATGATGATCAGCTCTCTCACCTTCTCCTTCGGTCCCCGTTTCTCCAGATATCCCTCATAATAGCAGGGCGGAAGCTGAGCTCGGCTCGACCCGGTCCGCTGCTTCACCGGTGCCGCCGCCATGGCCGTAGCCAGCTCGGGATCTGAGCGGACCGGTGGCGGGGACAAAGCGCGGATCACGGATATGGAACGCCAAGAGGATCAGAACGCAGGAAACCGGTTACTAACCAGGGGGAGCCAAAAAGAAGCCAAGCACCTTGTACCGCACAGCCACAGCACCGCACAGGAGGGTGGAGTCGCACCTGAGCTAACTCCGCCCTCCCAGGTAGCTCAGTGGGCGGAGACAACTCAGTGTGACAAGGTTGGATCTTATAGGTTAGAGGAGGAGAGTTGAACCAATGAATATATGCACTCACTGTACCCTTTATTATATACACTCCCACATTTCTACAAAAAAAATCCTACTCCTCTGTTATCAGCTATCACAATCACATGACTTGGCAGACTGGTTCTCGTGGACGATGGCTAGAACAGAACGGAGCCCCGATTTTGGATCTTCGAACCAGAAACAGAATTATGACGTCATAACAGAAAGTCTAACTGCGTGGACAGAAATGTGGAAGAGATTTGGTGACATTATACTAAACGGAAATACCAATAATTCTGCAGGGTCACGTTTTACACTTTTTGACCAGGATGTAGAATCATGACATCACAGTCATGGAATTTCGAAGTGCTACTCCACCATTATTACTGACTGGGATCACATGACACTTTCCAGGCTTGTATTACAGTAGATGGCCTCCCTCACTCACTCACTCACTCGCTCGCTCACTCACCCACTCGCTCGCTCACTCACCCACTCACTCACTCACTCACTCACTCACTCACTCACCCACTCACTCACTCACCCACTCACTCACCCACCCACCCACTCACTCACTCACACACACACACACCCACTCACTCACTCACCCACTCACTCACTCACTCACTCACCCACTCACTCACTCACCCACCCACTCACTCACTCACCCACTCACTCACCCACTCACCCACTCACTCACCCACTCACTCACTCACACACCCACCCACTCACCCACTCACTCACTCACTCACTCACTCACCCACTCACTCACCCACTCACTCACTCACTCACTCACCCACCCACTCACTCACTCACCCACTCACTCACCCACTCACCCACTCACTCACTCACTCACTCACCCACTCACCCACCCACTCACTCACCCACCCACTCACTCACTCACTCACCCACTCACTCACCCACTCACCCACTCACCCACTCACTCACTCACCCACCCACTCACTCACTCACACACACACACACCCACTCACTCACTCACTCACTCACCCAATCACTCACTCACTCACTCACTCACTCACTCACTCACCCACCCACTCACTCACTCACCCACTCACTCACCCACTCACTCACTCACACACCCACCCACCC
>JBCNYH010000008.1:2275334-2286276 GCA_039654325.1 Tandanus tandanus | reverse complement strand
GGGGTGAGGTTTGTTGGGAAGGGGGTTGGGGTGGGTTGTTTCGTTGCTGTTTGGATTTTTAAAAGGGGGGCAATTTGTTCAAAAAAAAAAAAAAAAAAAAAAAAAAAAAAAAAAAAGCAGTACTTTCCACTGCGTTTGTGATCAGAGACAATTATACACAAATTGCGCCACTGTCCAAATACTTATGGACCTAACTGTATGCATGCCCTAAGTGTTCTCAATATAAACACTACACTACGATCCTATGATGATATTTGGTCCTGTTGAAGCAAAGCCTCGCTGGACTTCAGCTCATGTAAATTTTCCACTGTTCGTCTTCGGGCTTCTTCAGTCGTTCAGCTAAACGAGGGTGAATCTTTGCTATCTAAAGAATGTGTGTGAGGCGCGCTCATGACATCATGACATAAACATTAAACATGGGTGTGGAATTATAAACAGATGTCTCATGACAAAAGCGAAGATTCCTGAGGAGCAGATTCATCACCGAGCAGTCTACCTCCCCTTAAAGTCCAAACAAAACTTGGTTGAGACGAGTAACGCTCCCATTCTGGCCAGAGAAAACAACTCACTTGAAGGAAAAGCTGTCTGTGTCCAAACTGAAATAAATATCTCTGAGGAAAGACGCCCTGCAACGGACTGGTGACCTGTTCAGGGTCTTCTTGCCTGAAGTCAGCTGCGATTGGCTTCAGCTTCCCTCGTGGCCCTGACAGATAAGCAGTGTAGATAATGGATGGGTAGATGAATGAATGAAGTGTTCGAGGCCATGTATCATCTACTATCAGTGTGGTCCTGGCTCAGTTTCAGGTAAATATAAACATTTCCAGATTATCTTATGATGTCATAGATGTGAATAACATCCCATGATCCCGCCCCTTCCCACACGATATACTGTACATACACACCAATCAGCCATAACATTAACATCACATGCCTATTACTGTGTATGTCCTACCTGTATCACCAGAATAACTTTCTCACATCTCTCACATGAAGGCTTGGACTCCACAAGACCTCTGAAGGTGTACTGTAGTGTCCGACACCTATCAGTTCACAGCACCTCCTTTAATTCCTGTACGTTGTAAGGGAGGGCCGCCACGGTTTGGACTTGTTTATCCAGCTCAAAGAGGCTCCTAGGGTGGCACGGTGGTGCAGTGGTTAGCACGTCCGCCTCACAGCAAGAAGGCCTGGGTTTAATTCCCGGGCTTGGTGAGGGCGTTTGCATGTTCTCCTCGTGCTTGCATGGGTTTCCTCCAGGTAGTCCAGTTTCCTCCTACAGTCCAAAAACATGGACAGTAGGCTAATTGGCTGTTCCAAATCACCCCTAGCTGTGAGAGTGAGTGTGAATGGTTGTATGTGTGTTGCCCTGCAATGGTCTGGCGTGCTGTTCAGGGTGTACCCCACCTTCGCCCAGTGTCAGCTGAGATGGGCGCCAGCCTCCCCACGATCCTAATTAGGATTAAGAGGCTTAGAAAATGAATAAATGAAGAGGCTACTGCCTTTAGAAAGCACTCACTTACTCATTTGCCAAATTGCTTAATCCTAGTAGGGTCGTGGGGAGGCTGGAGCCTATCTCAGCCGACACTGGGCAAAGGCGGGGTACACCCTGAACAACTCGCCAGACCATCGCAGGGCTGACACAAACATAACTATTCACCTTTAAAACTAGGGGCAAAATGGAACATCCAATTAGCGAAATGTGCATGTCTGCATGCGCATGTGGGAGGAAACTGGAGTACCCCAGAGGAAACTCATGTAAGAACACGCAAACTCCACACAGAGACACATCAGGGAACATCTCCGCTATCAACACCACATGCAATCAGCTGTCCATAAAGGAAAATGTGATTCATCAGACAAGTCCGCCCTCTTCCATTGCTCATGTGCCTGCTGTTGGCACTTTCAATTTTGGACAGGGGTCAAGCATGTGCACTCGGACTGGTCTGCAGCCATCTACAGTACACTGTATGTTCTGAGACCTTTCTATCATAGTCAGAATTCACCTTTTTTTTTTTTTTTTTTGGTAATTTGTGTTCTCTTGTGGGATCAGACCACACGGTTGACCCTTCACTCCCCAGTCCACCCCAGGTCCCTGCTTCACCGTTTGTCCTCCCTTCTACCACTTTGGTAGATACCAACTACTGCCAACTGGTAGCTCCCACCAGACCTATCCACGGGAGCCCGTCTACCCACACCAGGCCACGCATCCAACAAGACTTGGGTGTCTAGCTATGATAATTTGACCCTCAGATTCTTACACCTGACAACTGACTATTCGCTCGCTGCCTAATACACCCCACCCCATGACAGATGGCACTGTAATGAGATAATCACTGGTATTCACTTGACCTCTCAGTGGTTTCAAAGTTACAGCTGGTTAATGTTCGTGTGCTTTCAGAACAAGTAGACTCTTTTTGGAGCATTTGGCTTTCCATAAACTGTACAGCATGCCAAATGGCACGCCTTCTCTGGGTGAAAACATCCATCTGCAAACAGATGAATCCTCACTTACACACAATAGTCTGCTCCCAGCTCATATCTGGGATGGCCAATATGGCAGGCTCTGATTAGATTGTTCCCTCAAGGCATTTAGAGCATGGAGCAACCCCCCCCACCAATTCATGCCTGGAGTTTGTGCGTGTATTCGGGTTTAATGCCAACCCTTTTTATTATAGATTTTAATCATAGATTCTTACAGGAGGAGGACATGTGATACAACACTTGACAATATGACCGTCAGCAATATTCATTTCTCACTCACTCATTCATGTGCCAAAACCTTTAGTCCTATTAGGGTCACAGGAAGGCTGGAGCCTATCTCAGCCGACAATGGGCAAAAATTAGGTACACCCTGAACAGCTCGCCAAACCACTGCAAGGCCAGCACACACGACACAGTTAGCCTCAAAGCTGACTCACACGTAAGCGATCTTGTCCGATAGCACAAGCGAATTTTATTTTGAAGGGAATTGAATAAATTCGACCTGGAATTCGGAATTCGGAAACAGTCGGTCGAATCCGAGGCGAATTTTCGGAGTCTTGGTGAAAACTTTTAAACCTGCTCAAAACCCCGCCAATATGATAATCGAAGATATTCGCAGGTTTTCGAAGAGGCCGCTAATTTCAAGCATAATGGCGGTATTTTCGGCCAAAACCAACCGAAAACGACGTGGCACTATTTCACAGTCTTTGGACTGTAGGAGGAAACCAGAGTGCCCGAAGGAAACCCACACAAGCACAGGGAGAACGTAAACTCCACAAGGAAACCCCCTGGCCGAGACTCGAACCCAGAACCTCGAACCCTTGTTGCTGTGAGGTGGATATGCCTGCTATTGTGCACCCCAATGAGACATGTATCAAAAAATAACCATCACTGTCTGACCAATCAGCTTTGAGGACCTAGAGTTTAATATATTAACAATAATAATAATAATAAGTAGTATACGCCACAGATGAATGGGGTGATCTGATTGGTTTGCTAGTTTACTGCTCTCTCATTCATTCTATCAGTTCATTTTGGCTGATAATAAAGGAGAAGCTCACAGGCTTAGTATCTCTGATTTACCTGTTCTACGTCTTGTTTTGGTTCTCTATGTTTACAGTAGCAACAAGGCTGCGTGAGTGAAGAAACTGTTCTGAGCTCTCACTCGCATCAAGATGGTGATCTTTACTAATCATTGCGCCCGGTGCTGCGGTCATCAACGCTCGCGTACAGGAGGAAACAAATGGTTTCAGAAAGACACTGTGGCCGATTCCATTTTATTTCCAAGAGATACCACTGTATACCTGGGAAGTGAATGGGCTCCTTTAAACTGTAGGCTGAATTAGGAGTCTGCTGCCCCCATCAGGTGAAAGGAAAAGCTGCAACGGTTAGACGAAAGGTCACCCATCATACTGTACATTCCAACAGAGAAGCTATGGGTCTGTGAACATCTGTCCCTGGATCACATTTGACCTTGGGGCAGGACTTTAGACACTCCTACCTCACCAGCATGTTTAATAAGGACAATAGAAAGAAACAAACACACACAACGACACAGAGCTCAGGATCCAACCTAAAGCTGAGATACACCACCGTACACGCAGAATAACATCGATCCACAATTTAAAAGCAGAGAACGAAGATTTTTTTCTTTATTTATGATGAAAATAAATCGTCTTTATCATGTTCACTGTAACAACAAGGAAACATTCCACAGAATAACGGAAGAGAGAGAGACAGTCACAAATAATTACGGCTTTTTGGGGGGGGGGTGAGAGAGAGAGAAAGAGAGGGAGAGACAGAGAGAGGGAGAAAGAGAGCAAGAAAGAAAGAGAGACAGAGAGATAGCGAGAGAAAGGGAGAGACAGAAAGAGGGAGACAGAGTGAGAGAGAGCCAGAAAGAGACAGAGAGACAGAGATAGCGATAGAGAGAGAGAGAGAGAGAGAGAGAGAGAGAGAGAGACTAAAGCTTTATTAAAAAAAAAGGAATAAAATGACCATCATATACAGTGTGTAATGTTCAGGCCTGGTTGTCCTCGCAATATGTTAAAATAAAGCTTTCATTGTTGGTAGTTTATATTCCACAAAACAATAATCATCATCATCATCATCATCAGGTGACATTTGGATTTTATTTTAATACCTTATATAAACACCACGTGGAGTGTGAGAACATCGGTCTGTCCACAGGGCGTCCTCAAAAACATTATAAAACTACACATGCTCCCACATTGCACTTCATTACGAAAGCCCGACACCTCTGGCCACTGTTCTGATTAAACATCTATTAAAAGGATGTGCGTGCGGTAGAGCGAACGCGGGAATGTCTCAGCTGTAGAAAAACCACCAGATTTAATCACGCTGGACAACAAAAACAAGCAGCAAACGAGACGAGGTTTAACTCCAGGGGGCCTGATCCTGATGTGAGGCGAAATCTGTAGTGTCGCTTATAAAACAGTGTGCAAAGGAGAAGCAGAGATAATACTAGATCAGTCCGGACATGATGGACTGATGACTGGGGAAAGAAAAAAAAAAAAAAAAAAACGAGTGATAGAAGCTGATGGATGCTCTGGCTTTTAATCCCAGGCCTCATTTTTTGCATCAAGTGTTCGTTTTAAGAAATGTGCAGGTGGAGGAACCCTAAAACAAAACTATGTGCACCCTTTTACCCCTGTGTGCACACACACACACACACACATGCGCGCACAATCCCTACTGGAGATGCGGGGAGGCCGGAGCCTATCTCGGCTGGTACTGGGCGACAGTGGGGTACACCCTGAACAGCTCGCCAGACCATCGCAGGGCAACACACACAACCGTTCACACTCACACTCACACCTAGGGGCAATTTGGAACAGCAGATTAGCCTAACGTGCATGTCTTTGGTCTGCAAGAGAAAACCGGAGTACCCAGAGGAAACCCTCGGACGGACGGGAGAACATAGAAACGCCCCGAGCCCGGGACTCGAACCTAGGACCTTCTTGCTGTGAGGTGGACGTGCTAACCACTACGCCAACTGGTCGTCCAAATACGGAACAAAAAAAACAAACAAACAAAAAAAACACAATCAGAACTCTGGTGAAAAGCTTATGCTGCTTCAAGGGTTTGTGGTGTAATATCATGGTATAGCCACTAGGGGGCAGAGAGAGAACACAGAAATAATGAGGTCCAACTGATAAAAACGCAAAGACAGGCCTGTTCGCAGAAATGTGAAGGGAAAACAGAAGAGGAACAGAATCACGGATACATCATGATTTAAAAAAAGTAACATTCCTAAAGAAAATAAAGCTAAGTTACAGATTTAGGAAAAATACCGAATCTAATCTCTTTTGGTGGATATAATCGGTCAGTCAGTCCATCGAGAGAGCAGGGCAGGACTTCTGGTTAGGACGGTGTTTTAGACTGAGGACGGCGTACTGCGCAGAATATCGGACGTCTTGTGGTGTAGTTGAGATTTATACACTGTTCCAGGTCTCCAGCCAGCGCTCCTATTCTACTCTCTCCATTCTCTCTTCCTCCCTGCCCCTCATTTCTCTGGTCAGTGGCCTTAGCGAGAAAGTGGTACCAACACCTCCACGTAGTTGCAGGGGAAGTAGCCGGTCTGGCCATGGACCGTGCCCTCGTACCAGTTCTCATCGATCTGGCTGGTCAGTGTGATGAGGTCCCCCTCACGGAAACCCAGCTCTCCTTCGTTCTCGGGCTCAAAGTCGTACAGGGCTCTACAGCTAGGCTGGTCCACCGCTATAGGATAGACAGATAGATAGATAGATGGGGAGAGAGAGGGGGGTAGAGAGAGAGAGAGGGAGAAAATGTAAATGAGACAGATATAAGAACAGAGAGGCAGAAAAACACAGAGACAAACAAATATAGGCAGAGAAACAAACACAGGCATCCAGCAAGTGTGTGTGAGTGTGCACGTGTGAGAGAGAGAGAGAGAGAGAGAGAGAGAGAGAGAGAGAGAGAGAGAGAGAGAGAGAGAGAGAGAGAGAGAGAGAGAGAATAAGAGAGCACAACAGACAGAGAGCAAATGTAGCGTGAGAGAGTGGGGCCGTCATCAAGTGAGAGTGAGGAATAGTAAGCAAGAGAGAGACAGAGAGGCAGGGAGGGAGAAAGAAAGAAAAAGAGAGAGACAGAGTTACAGAGAGAGGGGAAGCGAGAGAGTAAAAGAGAGATACAGAGAGAGAGTGAAAGATACAAAGAGTGAGAGAGAGGGGGAGAAAGAGAGATAGAGAGAGAGTGAGAGATACAGAGAGAGTGAGAGAGAGAGGGAGAGAGAGTGAAAGAGATACAGAGAGAGTGAGAGAGAGAGAGAGAGAGAGAGTGAAAGAGAGAGACAGAGAGCGTGAGAGAGACAGAGAGAGAGATAGAGACAGAGAGAGACAGATACAGAGAGAGAGAGAGAGAGAGAGACAGAGAGCGTGAGAGAGACAGAGAGAGAGATAGAGACAGAGAGAGACAGATACAGAGAGAGAAAGAAAGAGATACAGAGAGTGAGAGAGACAGATACAGAGAGAGAGAGAGAGTAAAAGAGATACAGAGAGAGTAGAGCAAGACAGAGATACAGAGAGAGAGAGAGAGAGAGACAGAGAGCGTGAGAGAGACAGAGAGAGCTAGAGACAGAGAGAGACAGATACAGAGAGAGAAAGAAAGAGATACAGAGAGTGAGAGAGACAGAGAGACAGATACAGAGAGAGAGAGAGTAAAAGAGATACAGAGAGAGTAGAGCAAGACAGAGATACACAGAGAGAGAGAGAGAGAGATACAGAGACAGATAAAGTGAGAGAAAGAGAGGGAGATAAAGAGATACAGAGAGAGAGAGAGAGAGAGAGAGAGAGAGAGAGATACAGAGACAGATAAAGTGAGAGAAAGAGAGGGAGATAAAGAGAGAGAGAGAGATACAGAGAGACACAGAGAGAGAGAGAAAGACAGACAGATAAAGCAAGAGAAAGAGAGATACAGAGACCGAGAGAGACAGCGAGTCCTAATCTTCCTGTATCAGACAGTAGGAGGTAGGTGTGTGTGTGTGTGTGTGTGTGTGTGTGTGTGTGTGTGTGTGTGAGAGAGAGAGAGAGACTCACATTGGCGTTTCTGACGTAAGGAGGTTCGAGAGGGAAGAGCAGGTGCTGCAGAAATGAAGAAATCATCAGTGCACTGTGTAATCGGTATAAAGCATCACTCCTTCACATCTCTCTCTCTCTCACTCTCTCACACTCACTCCCTCTCTCTGTCACTCTCTCTCTCCCTCTCTCTCTCTTTCGCTCACTCCCTCTCTCTCGCTCCCTCTCTCTCGCTCGCTCTCTCTCTCTCGCTCTCTCTCTCTCGCTCTCGCTCTCTCTCTCTAGCTTGTTGGGTTACAAACACTCATTTGCCAAACCGCTTAACCCCAATTAGGGTCACGGGAAGGCTGGAGCCTATCTCAGCCGACTCTGGGTGAAGACAGGGCCCGTCCTGAACAACTCACCGAACCATCACAGGGCAACACACACACACAACCATTCACACTCACACTCACACCTAGGGACAATTGGAATAAGCCAATTAGCTTAATGTGCATGTCTTCGGACTGTGGGAGGAAACCAGAGGACCCCCACACAAGCACAGGAAGAACATGCAAACTCCACAGAAACACCCTCACCGAGCCCGGGATTCGAACCCAGGACCTTGCTGTGTGGTGGACGTGCTACCCACTACACCACCGTGCTTAATGAATCCAGAAGTGTTAATCTGAGTACGTGACGGTGCTGTGGTGAATAAGGTGATGTGGTCATTAGGACTCGTGCTCTCCATCCCTTTCCTGGAGCAGGATGAGAGGAGATGAGGGGAAGCTCACCTGCGTTATAGTTCTGGGAAACGGGCGTTGGACTGTAATTCTCGTTAGAAGACTCAGCGTCGAAGTCGAAGCTGGGCATCGGCTTGGGAGTTCGCTTCTGACGCGGCTGAGCCTGGGCACTGTTCACTCTAAGACACACACGCACATGAATGTGAGGTAAGAACGTAAGGAAGCGTGTGTGTGTGTGTGTGTGTGTGTGTGTGTGTGTGTGCGCGAGATGGAGAGAATGCAAGCAAGAAAGAAAATGAGAAAAAGAAAGCTAGCAAGAAAATTACAGAAAGAGAGAAGAGCGAGAAAGCAAGCAAGGAGGAAGAAAGAAAAAGAAAAAAGAAAAAAAAGAAAAAAGGAAAAAAGAAAGAAAAAAAACAGAACAAAAAGAGAAAAGCAAGAAGTAAAAACAAGAAAAAAGAATGAAAAAAGAAAAAGAATAAAAGAATGAAAAAAGAAAAAAGAATTAAAAAGAAATAAAAGAAGACAATATTAGAAAGAAAAGAAGAAAAAAGGGAAGTGATGACATAACTGTGGGGGAAGGAGGAGGAGAAAACTGAACAAGAAGTAATTAAGGAAGTACATTTTGTTTATCTGGAGAAATTTCATGACAAAGATTATATTGTAAAAGCTACAAAAATAAATAATTAAAATAAATACAACAACAACAATAATAAAAATGCACTTCCAGATAAAAGTGATTACAGTAATAAGTGTAATATTGTTGATGTCGGATGATGATGGAGTTTAACGTTATTGATCTCTGAGACGGAACTCGTGGTTTTCGAGCAGCTTCATACCGATCTTTCATCCTCTCCGACAGTTCCTCCAACACCTGCACCGCCTGTCTGTGATACTGCAGCTGAGAGTCGGCCAGAGCACAGAGCTGGCTCACCTGCTCAACCTACACACACACACACACACACACACACACACACACAGAGAGAGAGAGAGAAGACCACACCTTTATTCTCCTCCCACGTATTAAAGGAAAGTTTTCCCCTGGCGCTGCTGCTCTCCTCAGTGCACGAACAGATCTCCAGAGTAAATGAGGCTGCGCCTGAGTGAGCAGCAGATCCAGTGTTCCAGCACAAAAACTCGACAGAGTCAGAGAGCGCTGCAGCAACTTAGGCCATTCTTTCTTTATTCCATGTTTGGCGGATTTCTATTATGCAAACCAAAGACAGGAGACTTCGGGACAGGAGGTTTCTTTAACACAACAGATCAAGAATACAAGGAGGGGAGGACAGAAACTTTTATTTTGTCCTTTCTTGTATTCTTAAAGAAGCCTGAAGCAGTGGCTTGATTTAAAGATGAAATAATGTCGTACTCTGTATGTTCTGTAGAAACTCCTGCTTTAAACAGACCACACACACACACACACACACACACACACACACACACACACGTCTTCCAGAACGTTCCAAAAGGAGGTTGCCCTAAAAATCCTTTCATACCCCTCCCCTTTCTCCTCACCTCCCAGGGGGGATTAAAAGTAACTGGACCCCCAGGTAGCTTTTGATGCTGCTGCCATCAGCTCAGGATGGAGAAAGTCTGCATGTGGAATCAAATCGGAAGTCTCTACTTGCAAAAATTGAAAGTAGCATTGACCAGTTCTGTCACGCACGTCGAAAGAATCACTTCTGAAAGTCTTTGCTAACTCGGCAAGTTAAGACCGGCGGGAATAAAAAAAAAGATGCTTTTCCCATTTTTGTTTTTCTTTTCTTTCTTTCTTTTTTTTTTTTTTTTAGAAATCGCGAATATTAACATCAGCTTAATACTCAACAATCAGCTTAATCACTCGTGAAACAAGGAATAAAAAAAAATAGACCACAGGGGCCCAGACGCTCTCGCCAAAAGAACCGTTTGATAATCTGCTGATACAGAACAAGCATAGCAAGTTTGAAAGCCCCAGCTTCAGTGTGCGGCAAGTAAACGTCCAGAAACTAAAGTGTGACAGACAGACTGGACGGACGGAACCCATTCCTACAGCTCCTATATGTGTGGTGGGGGAGTGAGCTGGCCCTTCCCTTCCTCCACATTCATGGCTGAAGTGCCCTTGAGCAACGCACCTAATCCCCAACTGCTCAACCACTGTGTGGCTCTGAGTGTGTGTGTGTGTGTGTGTGTGTGTGTGTGTTCACTGTGTACGTGCGTGCGTGCGTGCGTGCGTGCGTGCGTGCTCACTTGCGGGATTAAATACTGTAATATATTACAGCATAGGAAAAAAAAATAAAAATCTAATGTTGAACAGCCAATTAGCGTAACGTCCATGTTTTTGACTGTAGGAGGAAACCGGAGGCCGCAGAGGAAACCCATGCAGTCACAGGAGGAACACGCAAACTAGTCCATCACAGGTTACCTTCCCAGGATTTTTACTGGTACCTCTTTATATTGCTGGGTGGAAAGAGGCACACTTGTGGTTAAGACCTTGCCCAGGAGTCTAAGTATAGTGGGGGTCTAACAGGGATTCAAACCCACAACCTCCTGATCATGAACCCAGCACCCTAACCACTACACCACTGGCCCCTGTTTCGCCTATAATATATTATATATATTATATATATATATATATATATATATATATATATATATATATATATATATATATATATATATACACATACACACACACACACACACACA
>JBCNYH010000008.1:2246725-2269725 GCA_039654325.1 Tandanus tandanus | reverse complement strand
CACCCACACATCCATCCACCCAACCACCCACACATCCATCCACCCAACCACCATCCAAACACACACATCCATCCACCAACCACCCACACATCCATCCACCCAACCACCATCCAAACACACATCCATCCACCCAACCACCAGCCAAACACACACATCCATCCACCCAACCACCATCCAAACACACACATCCATCCACCAACCACCATTCAAACACACACATCCATCCACACACCCATCAGTTCATCCAAACACACACACACCCACAAACACATCCACTAATCCATCCAAACACACATCCACCCAACTATCCACATCCACCCATCAATCCATCCAACCACCCACCCAAAACACACATAAATCCCCCCACCCAAAACACACATCCACCCAAAACACACATCCATCCATCCAACCACAAGCACACCCATTAATCCATCCACCCACCAACACACACACACACACACACACACACACACACACACACACACACACACACACACACACACGAGTTAAGGTTATGAAACCTTTTTACATTTTGGCTGTAACGTGATTTTCTTGGAAGTTATGGCCTTTGAAAGTCCGCATGTCCAAAACAAATAAATTACTTTAAAAACCACCACTGTCAATAATAGTAAAATTTCAAAGTTAAAACCAGTTAAATTTTTAATGAAATTTGAATCACATTATTATAATACAATATTAAAATGTCTGAACTACTGCACGTAAAGTTCAACCGGAGTTTGAGAACTAGAAAAAAAGATTTCAGAGTGGAGACTTTTGGACACTTCCTCACATGTATTCAGACCTGCCCTGTGCAGAACTGGGGATATTGCCACCAACGCATGACTTAGTTAAACGACATCTTATCATCATGTTTATCCCATTTTGAATGAGAAAATTTTCATGACAAACATCCTCCTTTGAAAATGATTTCAGTTGGAATCCTGGGAATTTTTCAAGTGGGAAACTCAAATTTAACTCCGGTGTATATTTTCAAGACAAGCTGATACTTCTTGTTGATCATTTTTATTATATTTGAAGGTACTCCATACTATTGTGTATTTATTCATATATGAAATTTTACATAAAATGTACAGATTTCGGAACAATAACCCTCATTTTATGTATCCCCAGCGCTCTAGAAGACTGTGAGAAGCCTCATATATATTTACACCCACCATCCATCCAGCCACCCAAACACACACATACACCCATCCATCCCAAACACCCATCCACATGTGTACCAAAGTTGGTGTCCTCTCCCATCTCACGGCCGTATCTGGTCATGCACTCTCCCAAAATTCCCTCTGCCTGTGGATATCCGGGACTCTTCACCTGCCCCCGGATCTTAGACACGGAGCTCAGCATGGACAGTTTGGCCCTTGATGCTGAAAACAGGACACAGATACCATGAGATATCATGCACATTCAGGATTTAAAACTTACTGCATCGTTCAGTGTGTGTCTACATACTGATAAATAAATTGACAGAAAAAAAAAATGCTTTGCAGCTATTCAAAGAAATTCCCAGAATATCTGAACAGTTTACGCCTGGGAATTTCCCACAATTCTGGGGAGACCATTATCTGAACGACTGTAACAAGTCCAGTCATGTCTACAAGCTTAGTGTTAGATCAAGTGATTTGTTCAAACTGAAAGCTCTTCTTTCCTAACAGAATTTTATAGGTAATTAGATCAATCTGTGTCTCTAATATCATTTTACATAGCCGAGTTCTCCATCGTTCAGAAGTTTGAAGGCATCAACACATCTTTTGCTATACCTACATAAATGTCTTTTCTGAGTGCATGAATAATTCATTTCACCATCCGTTTGGCTCGGACAGCTCTTCTCTTTGTACTAGTTACCTGGGTTGGGCTGTAGATACTCTGATGTTTTTGATAAAACGTCCTCTATGGCCTTACTGGTGATATCAGCCTTCTGTAAAACACATTAATCAAGGAGACTGTTATGGTTGGGTGACACTACACCTCCCTCCACTAGGCAACAATAGGCAGGAATTGTAATTAAAGTTGTGCTCTGAGCCTGAGACAGCAGCAGCCGATCAGATTTGAAGCTCGTGGGACAAAGAAATGTCAAGTTTGTTTACGTACAAGTGCTTCGAACCTGACAATCTCCTTGCGCATTGCTGTGTAATGGCTTTATTGTGAGCCGACGCTGGGCGAAGGCGGCGAAGAACCTGAACCAGGCCAGCACAGGGCAATGTGTTCATTTATTCATCTTACATAAACCTTTTATTCTAACATTTTACTGTGGTTTAAATGTCTCCTTTGTTCAGATTTTTGGAAAATTGTCAGCAGGTTCAAACAAAAACAACTGCGAGAGTGTGTGAGATTGGCAGGGATTTTTTAACACCCCTACAGGAAACTTAAAGGAAATTAAAAAAAAAAAAAAGAGGTCGATTCAGTTGATAAATTTAATGAAAAGGATTCCATGAGTGTTTTTCTTCGACTTGGTTGACACCCACAATGACAAGATTTTTAATTAACTTGATGAGTCTTTCTGTGTAAGGCCAAATCGAAAGACGTGTGGCAGAGTCCTTTACCATATATGGAAAGAGGCCTGACCTCTGGGGTACACCGGACACCACACAAGTAACGCGTGAATTCTGCGGGACCGAGGAAACTCTGCGTAGGTACTTTGCTTGAATAAGGTGTGGTTTGATGTGTTCAGCACCCGTAGGGCAAAAATTATTTCCTTTAAGACGATAAAATGTTTGTAGTAGGGATGTGATTGGACAAGTTGTATACAAGTGGGACTGAGAGGGTGGGATTGGTCACAGTGTTTGCAGGACTGGGTAGGATTTGTTAAACGTTTTGCAGGCGCAGGCAAGATTGGACCAAAGTTTTGTAGAATTGGGTGGAACTGGGTGGAACTGGGTTAGCTTAATGCTGGAGAATGGAAGATTGAGTAAGAGGAAGGGTATCCCTCCACAGGGATGGGAGGGACTGGTCAAACCTTCAGAAAAAGAGGGAAGGACCAATCACTTCCTGCAAAAGAGAAAGGGAGTGGTCAAACTTTTTGTATGAGTGGGTGGGATGTTAAATCTTCTGCAAGAGCAGGCAGGGTTGGTAGAATGTTTGCAGCTATGGTTGGGTTCGGTCAAACTTTTGCAGTGGTCTCCAACCCTGTTCCTGGAGGTCTACCTTCCTGTAGGTTTTATCTCCAACCTTAATCATGCACACCTGAGTACCTGATTATTGCCTTGAAGAGGTTCTTGAACAGGTCAAAGAGGTGTGTTAGGTTTTGGTTGGAGATAAAATCTGAAGGAAGGTAGATCTCCAGGAACAGGGTTGGAGACCACTGTTACACAGGAATGGGTGGGATTGGTTCCAATCAGCAAATGAAGGCCTAAGGAAGGGATGGGTACATCTAGAGCTGGAGACATTTACAGTTTCAGTGAATCTCGGTTTCTTTATGAGGATAAAACTGTAGGTGATCGGAAGCACTCAGGATTACTAGAAATATTTGCACAAGTGAGAAAGATTTGGCCAAAAAACTTTTAGAAGGAGAAGGTAGGGTTGGTCAAACTTTCAAGGAAAGGGTGGATGGTGGATTGAAAAAAGTTCCTGCAGGGGAAGGTAGGATTTGTTAAATATTCTTTAAGGCTGAGAGGGATGGATAGCACTTTCTGCAGGAGTGAGAGGGACTGGCCAAACATTCCACAGGAAAAGGCAACACTAGGCCTATCGATTAGAAAAGGGGGTTTGTGACCGAAAGGTCGCTGGTTCAATTCAAAAAAGCAGCAGGTAAATTGCCTCCACCTTCACGGGTGAAGTTCCCTACTATATTCTGGAGTGAAAGAAGGAAAGGTTAATATTGAGTTTTCTTTACACCGCCTTCATTTGTATCACTTATCACCTGTCTTGTAAGTATAATTATCCGTTTAACAAGTTTATGTTCCGTGCCTCCGTTAATGTTTCGTTTTTCTGCCTACTAGTTAGATTGTGTTTTTTATTCTGTGCGAGTCTGAGTGGTGGGGTATCAGCCTCTATTTTTTGGGTTTGTGGTTCGTTATTAATAATAAATCTGTGTTTTTTTAAATTATTATTAACTGTTGACGCACCAGCCTTATTGTGTTTCCTGTGGTGGCAGGGACACAGGATGGGCCTCAACGCAGGAGCGCCGCTAAAAAGAACTACCAAAGACACGGCGAAGAGACGCACTATTTCACTTCAGATAATACATTTTGACAGGCGATTGTTTGGATTGCTTTACTGAAAATCGCTTTGCTGTTTTTGTTTGGCGTGTGACCGTATATGCCGCAGGTTCAGGTTATATTTGTTAAGAGCCCTTGGGGTGTGAAAAGACATAAATGACACCTATTATTATTTCAAATGACAGCTGTTCTGAGCTCTCTTTCCTGCTGGAGCAGTTTCTGATTTGCCCCTCACCCTCTCCAGGTCCCTGAAGTCTTCATCGAGCTTTGTGCCTTCTGCTCCTCCTACTTTCTCGCTCACCATCTGGAAAGAAACATACATGTAAGAAAATATATCAATATGTAGATAATAGTTTAGAAACAAACCTAAAAAAATAGAAAGAAACTTCAGAAGGGAAAGCAAAGACTCAACAGTGGAAAGGCTCAACATGGACCAAAACAACCATTAAGACTAATTTAAAGTTATCTCCAAGGTCTATCCCCCCGTCCTTCATGAAGCTTTCTTTTACTCAGAAAACAAGACCCATTTGTACCGACTATTATACCATAAAACATAACGAAAGACACCCCCACTCCTTCCAGGATCTCCAGGAATGCAGGAATACTGAACATGAGTGTACTTGCCCACTAGGACGAAACGCAAGATAGATGAACAAATAAACTAAAGTCACCTCTACTGCAATGAAATAATCAGAATCATGGGTTATACGCTAGAGAAAAAAACGTACGAGGTCACAGTGAGTGTGCCAAAAGGTATATGTTGGTTTCAGCATTGGTTAGGTCTAGCATGTACCCCAGAATTAAAGTGTCACCACATCCTGTCACACAACGACATTAACGTACATTTGCATGCCTTTCTTTCTTTACTTCCCTGCTATTCTTAATGCATTTCTATATTTTGCCATGATGCTCAGCATCTCATTAAACCGTTGGCTCTGAAAGCTTCCGATCCTGATTGCAACCTGATCCGTTTTAAGACATCTCTGTTTTGTCAAACTGAAATCTGATCGCAGCTACAGCAACATGAAAATCATCTCATTAACTATTACAGTAAACTTCCTGCCTTGGTCAGGTTTCCTACTGCTTAATAATAAGAAAAAGGAGTGCAGTTCCAAAATAAATAAAATCAATCATATTATATACACACAATATCTATATATGACTGCATGAAAACAAACGTTTGGAATGAACGTGTTTCTTGATAAAAAGAATTAGACAGGTTTTTGTTTTTGTTTTTTTGCACCAAAAGCCTCCCCGCGACCCGAATTAGGATTAAGCGGTTCAGAAAATGAATGAATGAACTGAAAATGCTATTTTATTGGACTACCGGCCTTCAGCTTACCAGCTAGTGCCGTGCTAACCGGCTCTCCATGAAAGGCAATATAACATGGAATTTAAGCATTTTATAGCAAGTACATATTTTGTGTTTTTAAGAATGTTATCCCCCCCCCCAACTTTTCACAATTTTTTTGGACTACAGGCCTTCAGCTAACCAGCTAGTTCCATGCTAACCAGCTAGCACGGTGCTAATCGGCTCTCCATATAAAGCAACGAAATATGGAATGAATGTATTTGATATTTTTTTCTCCCCTCAACCAAACGTGACTTTATTGGACCACGCCCTTCATACTATCTAGCTATCTCCATGCTAACCAGCCAGTTCTGGTGTAAATGATTTTATGGTAGGAACATACGCAAATATTTTTTGAATTTTCAAGAATTTGAATACAATAATAAGAGGAGAGAATAAAACGGTTATTCCACTCCCTCTCCTCGAATAAGATTAATAGCCCGCTCGGCTACTAAATCAAATCATACACACACCCACACACATTAAATCTGAAGTTTTCTCCACTATTTTTTTTTTTTTTTTTGGAAAGGAAGGTCACACATTCCTGACTTCTTATAAATCCTTCGGTACATTACAGACACACTGAATGCACTTAGACGTTGCCTTGTTTGTAGGAATTGAGGACACTGAATTCAGATTGGTGTTCATAACTAGGCAAATTTGGCAAACCTGGCCATGTCCTATTCACGAACACCATTTACAGCATGATCATAAGGCCGTGTGAATCCTGCCCCAGAGGGCCTCTAATAGTGCAGTTCCCATGTAATGATAACTCTATAGAGCCTATAAGTGGGGCAGTGAGGACACTTCTCTCTGATTGCTCGACATAAAGACAGGTTTCGATCCCGAGTCACTCGAAGCATGTCATTACTATTGGAACGGAGTCGTGCATCAGGACTTTGAGAAGGGTTGATATATACAGCGTCCCTATGGATGAGTCACCACTGCCTGATACTCGAGCCACATGAAGCAGCATCAATCTCCCACATTTGCTGCCTTCTAACTTCAAGACTTGTCCGTTAACACCGCGCTTTTGGTTTAGGAAACATCGGGACGCAAACACCTGCACTGTTAGCAAAGGCAGCAAGTCACTTTTGCAATCCGTGCCTATGCGACCTCTCGCATCTTACTGCTTCGATAATAAAGTTTAAGGTTCTTCTTTCACAGACCACGCAGGCTATTATATATGAACATTCTTATTAGCAGCTTTTAAACAGTCACCACGCGCAGTAGAATCAATGATGACCTTTCAGGGCTTCTATCTGTGGTCGATCATCTACTGTCATGCACGCCGGGATATCTGTTGACCTAAAAACCTTGCACGGCAGCTCTTTGTCAGAACAGCTTTAACTCAAAAACAACATGAACAATGTAATAAACAATGAAATACATTAAGCAATTAAACCGCAGCTAGACGACTTCCAGTTCCCTTTTCTCATTGGTTAAGCAGCGCGCCAAGAGTGCTCATATTTATCGATAATACCAAACGGTGTCATCGGGTCGCATTTCATTGTACAAAACTGGTATTGTAGCAGTGCTGGAGACATCCTGAGACTACGCGGACATGGCAAATCCTTTTAAATTGAAATATGAAAGGAGGAAGGGACACCGGGAGACTCCTTGGCGCTAGAGAATACCACACAGCCATGCCACGCTGAGCAGCTCACACGAGTTAGACTGAGGGGAGTCAGGAGATGAAATAACCCCCAACCTTCACATGTCACAAAATACGAATACAGAAATCCTAAAATATCGAAAGGCTCAATTTCACTGCCTAGTAGAAGTAACTGCCAAGTTTGATGAAGAAATCTCCAACGGGTTCCAAGCTCTGGCCCGGAACTGAAATGATCACAGATGGACTGACGGACATACCGACAACTATACGAAGGGCTGAGAGCCACAGTGGTCTAACCCACAAAAAGTGAGACGAGGTGATATTCGGACAGATGTGGATGAGGTCTACGTTTGCCAGAACGGTCCCTTCATCTTCCTTATGACCTTGAAACATGTCGTGAGCAATATCCCTGATTTTTATATATTCAGTAACTTTCAGTTGGTTAGACCGCTTCGATTCTCAGCCCCGGCGGGATAATAAGGAAGTCTCGAGTGATTTTTGAGTTCTGGCCTGGAAATGATGACCATATCTAATTAGTTGCTATGGAAACAAAAACTACACTGCCTAATTTAAATAACTGTCAGGTTTTATAAATAAATCAACAAACCGGTAAAACGGTTCTGGTCTGGAAACAAACACTACCCATATTCTTACGTGGTAAATCGGTTACCATGGAAACATGAAGATCAAAAGGCACAAAAATACTGCATCGTTGAAGCACTCGAGCAGTTTCCAAGTTCTGGGCCAGAATTGAAATGATAACAGACAGATAGATGGACATACTCATGACTATTTATCCCCCCAAAAGCGTCGCTCAATAATTATTTCTACTTTAAAGACCTGTCGCATACAAGAGAAACCACACGCGAGGTCAGGCTGTTGTATTAGCATTCCTGCGATTAGCTCCAGCGCTCCCCGTCATGTGATATTGACATGACGTGACATGAACATGATTTTTCAAGCCCAGTGTTACTGTCTATCTACATAATTTTTTTATCAGCGAGCCAGTACACACCACCCTGTTTATAGTTGGAGTGAATGATACGTGTCAGTAACACCCTGTACTGAACCTGCACTTAGTCACACACACGTTCACGTCAGAACGAAAGGTCTCTACCGGCAGACAAAGCAGAACAGCCCAGGAGACAGTCCGTAGTTCAAGGCCCTGAAGCGAATGTTTACTCAGTTCCGACACACCCAATTCAAGCCCTTACAGACTGTGTGGAGGAGTCAAACCAATCACACCAAGTCATGAGCTCGAGTCAACACTCCCGAGTCTAAACAAAGATTTAGGCAGTGCCCAAAAGCGGAGCTCCCGAGAGATCTCTACTGATACGCATCAGAGCATGGTGCTATAAGAGGAGCGCGGCTCCTTTAAGAGATGGAACGACTTATGTGCGCAAATGGAGAGTGTGTGGTTAAGTGAGAGAGATAGGAAGTGACTGTGACGGTATGTGAGTTCAGTGCAGGTTAGCATGGTGTTTGGAGCAGAGAGAGAGAGAGAGAGAGAGAGAGAGAGAGAGAGAGAGAGAGAGAGAGAGAGAGAGAGAGAGAGAGAGAGAGATCCACCTTCATCTATATCACCTGTCCTGTTAGTTTAATTATCCGTTGAACCAGTTCATGTTCCATCACGCTTCTTATTTTGGTGTTTGCTCTACAAAGATTTATTTACCTGCAAGTTTGTCTGCCTACCTGAGATAGACTGTGTGTTTATTCTGTGCGAGTCTGAGTGGTGGTGTATGAGCTTCTATGTTTTGGGTTTCAAATTCATTATTAATAATAAATCTGTTTTTTTTTTTTTTTGCCATCATGCAAGTCAATGATACACAATAGCCAATCGGCATCAACTTAGAGAGACAACAATCTTCATGGGTTTCCTGAGGTAGGCTTGTACAGACACCAGACAGGACATGGGACAAACATCCAAGCCATATTTCATCAATATGGTGCTCCGGTAACAATTCTACACTCCGTCCTATCCTGCCACCCACCAGTCAGATCTAACAATTCAACAACTAATTCAACTCTCCTATACTACCGTTCCAATCCAGCACCTTATCATCATGGAAATGTAAATAAAGTGCGCAGCACAAGTACCAACCATTATTATTATTAGCAACTCTGACTCTCCTGAGTCGACTCTATTCGTAATCAGAAACACATTATAGCCACAAACTGACAAATTCCTTTCTCTAAATCTTTGTGAAACCATCTCTACATCTGACACAACACCCTACTTCCATTCGCTCAACAAACGCTGGATTTTACCTGAACTATGGAATTATAGGTCACTTTTCACGCAATACTCTGAAAATGTATTGTAACCTGGGTTTCCTTAATCTGTTTCATTTAAGGGCGGCATGGTGGTGTAGAGGTTAGCACGTCAGCCTCACACGGCAAGAAGGGCCTGGGATTGAGTCCCGGGCTCGGTCGAGGGCGTTTCTGTGTGGAGCTTGCATGCTGTCACCGTACTACACCACATGGGTTTCCTCTGGGTAATCTGGTATCCTCCCACAGTCCAAAAACATGCACATCAGGCTAATTGGTTGTTCCAAATTGCCCCTAGGTGTGTGCGCAAATGGTTTTGTGTGTGCGTGTTGCCCTGCAATGGTCTGGCGAGCTGTTCAGGGTGTACCTTGCCTTCGCCCAGGGTTGGCTGGGATAGGCTCCAGCCTCCCTGCGACCCTAAAAGCAGTTTTTGAAAAATCCACTGAACCCATGTTCCTTCATTTTAATGAACATAATCCACCTTCTGGATATTAGGAACAACTCAGCATGTACAATAATAATTTGATTATCGGCTGTTTTTATTCCTGAGCTTTCGATTCACAGAACACATTATTCTGAAAATTCTCATTAGATCAGGATCATTTCTTAGCTCCAGTCCTAGAGGCCCACTGTGCCACACAGTTACGCTCCCATTACAGCAATGATCGACCTCAGATAAAGCTTGAATATTGGGTAACGACCTGAATAGGCTGCTCGTGGGAGAAGGAACAGCTCTGGGATAGAGAATTAGCACAACAATACCTAAGCAGTGCACTGTTGGCTTGTATCAGGAGTCTGGCTGTCTGGGTATCAGACATGACAAATGTCAGAAATGCAAACAAAAGCTTCGGTGATTACATTTTTTATCTGTCGTATATTACAAGTTCTCCAGCTATGCTTGCTTGGGTTGCTGCTAAACAATGGCTGATCACACCTCGACAGGCACTGCCGCGCGTCCTCAGTGTCAGCACCGCGCACACTCTCTGACCTGGTAGCCATGTTTCTTTTTTGCTACGAGTCGTGATCTTGAGTGACTAACACTTCGGTGTTTACCAAGATTCTACGGTAAGCTCTTGGCATTAATCTGTGAAGCCACCAAACATGAACTGGAAAACTTTGTGGCTAACTGCCCTGAAATCCTCAAATCCGCAAAGCTTCATCTTTCCAGCTGCTAAAACGCGCACTGGGCTGGTCAAACTGGTGTCTGTAGTTCTTTTCCAGCTTTCTGCTTACTAAATGCTTCAGGTGTTTTAAAAATGTCTTGACTCAAGTCATACTCGATATTCATGTAAGCGTTTGATCGGTCAGTGCTCGTTAAGTCGGAAAAATCCGAACTTGCTCATTAACACGAGTAAAACGTTCACAGCTCTTTCGGTGCTGGTTATGCTGTCTGACCAGCATCTTATTCCTGTGTGAAACCGTGATGTAATGTCAGACAAACGGACAGAACAGACAAAGGGTGAGCAGACAAACTATCGCCGAGCAAAACACCACCAAACACGAACGGTAACACGGAACATGAACTCGTTGAACGGATAATTAAACTAACGAGACAGGTGATAGAAATGAAAAAAACAAAACTCAGTGTTAACCTTTCCTGCTTTCATTCCGGAACGTAGTTGGGAAACACAGGGGAGATTTATTTAATTATTTCCCTATGGAGGAGCCGCGCTACTCTTGACACCAACCTCGGACACCTATCAGAGATATCTATCCGGAGCTCTGCCTGTACCTAAATCTCTATACTAATGCTGACAGAATATATAATAACACTGCTTGCAATACCCTCGTATGAAGTGTAAAAACAAACAAACAAACAAAACAAAACAAAAAACCTTCAGCATCGATTTTGGTCAGCATTTCTAACATAATTTCCCCCTTACTGCCCCTAGATTGCTCTCACCAATTCCAACCAGCTCTCCCATCATCTAGCGGTTATCATGAAGTGAGGGCGAAGGCTAACATTCATATAAACGAATATATTGACTGTAGTTCTTTATAAGGGCCTGTTTATTCCTCATTCTGATTCTCTGGATTTAAACACTAGCAGGACTGAAACCGAGTCAGTGGGTATCTTCAAACAACGACTACGCGCTACAGCTTTCAGAAGTACTTCAATTAGCACTTTCAGTATTTATTATAATGCATAAAAACACAGTCTGAAAGCCTTTTTGCTGCATTATGTGACAGAGTTTTGACTGATGGTAATCTTCGCCGAGTGAACCCGTATCAGAGAGTATTCACTGATGAAGCTAAGTGGTTCGGAATCAGGTAATCTGCCACATGCCACAAATGTAGACGTAAGGGCTTTGAGACGTTAATGCTGCTGAACACAGACGAGTTAAACCTCTTCAGTGATGCTCTGGGTGAGAATTCCACGGGTTTATAATTAATCACACACATTATCAGATGCGTCGGTTTATAATTACACGAGTTAATTATTCCATCAGAGAAACAAGGGACTTTTTTCTCCTCTTCTTTGATACAACCTTAAACAGCCATAAACTACGGTATGCGTCCACCAGGATACACACACACACACACACACACACACCTCATGTGTAAATAGCTCATTATTTGGTCTTGGGTACATTCTGGGGGACATTTATTAAAATTTTTAAAACCATAAAAATCTAAATTCTTCTCAATTTACAAAGTTAGGACTCTAAAGAAAACAGTAATGTTGATTAAAAGATAATATTATCCACAGAATAAATTCTGAAGCCACTTTAAAGTAATGTCACGTAACATTGACGGACACATCACGTCACCTGTGGCTAAAATCAAGGGAGTCGGAAAAGTGTCCACTGAGCCAGAAGTAATAAATATTCATGAGACTCTGTCTTGGCTTCTGGGTTTTTTTTCCTCTGACTGATGTGTGAACCAATTTATAAATGAACGTAACATGTAATTGGTTTGACAGACATTTCACCTGTGTTTTATTCACGTTGATAGAACGACCTGTATGGATTTTTTAGGACAATTCTTTTATTAAGTGCATCCAGTGCTACCTTCTGACCAGTTTACTAAAACCAAGTACAGATATTTGTACATCATATAGACCAAGAGATCAAATATATGGATCTTGACAGACGTTACGTTCAGAGGCCCATCTCATTAAATAGGATTTTTTTTGTGTCAAAATATAACAACGTTAGCAAAAACACACATTAAACATCCTTTTCAAACTCCAAAGTAATTTTTTTGTAATAAAACAGTAGTACGAATTTGTAATATTTATTTGTGAAGCTGGTAACTGAACTTGACCAGACTTTCATGCTGGAAAATCGACAATTTTAGAACGAATAAAGTCAAAAAAGAAAGCGGCGGTGCTTTGTAATCTACTGAAATCGTCTTTACTATTATTTTGACTTACACTTTAAACTGTTATTAAATTGGACATACAATTACATGAAAAATTTTAATTTTGATTTTTAATACTACATGTGCAAATTGGTCCAAGTGCAAATAAAGAGCCAAAAATGATGACACTGTCCAAATACTTAAGAACCTGACTGTGTATGTCTGTATGTGTGTGTGTATATATATATATACTCATACATATGTGCACACACGGTGGTGCTTGAAAGTTTGTGAATCCTTAAGAATTGTATACATTTCTGCGTAAATACGACCCAAACATCACCATATTTTCCTGTAAGTAGATTCAAAGAACCCAGTTAAATAAATGAGACAAAAATATTTTACTTGGTCATTTATTTATAGAGGAAAATAAGAAAGTTGGTGAAACTCTAGAATTCGCCGGTAATTTGAAGGTGAAATTAGGGTTAGGTGTTTTTAAGGGTTAGAAGGCTTTTGGAAAAATGTGTTGTGCACGAATGAGACCAAAATAGAACTTTTTAGATTGAATGAGACATTTTATGTTTGGAGAAAGGAAAACACTGAACTCCAGCATAAGAACCTCATCCCATCTGTGAAACATGGTGCTGCTAGTATCATGGCTGGGCCTGTTTTGCTGCATCTAGGCCAGGATGGCTAACCATCATTGTTCTGTATTATACCAGTAAATACTAGAAGCAAGCACTTCATGCGAGGAAACCCACCAACATCTCAGAGTTGAAGCTGTTCTGTACGAAAGAATGGGCTAAGATTCCTCCAAGCCGATGTGCGGGACTGATCAACAGTTACCGGAAACGTTTAGCTGCAGTTATTGCTGCAAAAGGGGGTCACACCAGATACTGAAATCAAAGTTTCACATACTTTTGCCACTTACAGATATGTAATCTTGGATAATTTTCCAATAAAAATTCCTCAATAGATTAATGACCAAGTAAAATATTTTTGTCATTTATTTAACTGGGTTCCCTTTATCTATTTTTAGGACTTGAGTGAAAATTCGATGATGTTGTTTTAGGTCGTATTTATGCAGAAATGTATAAAAGTTTCTAAGGGTTCACAAACTTTTAAGCACCACTTTAGTTTAGCTTCTGAAGTTGGAGCAGTCGAAGGCAAAATGATGTAGCTTATCATGCTTACAGCGGTAACTGGCTGATGTGATTTTATTATTATATTTCATTTCATCAAATTTTTGGATCTTCTTTAGATATATTACATTCTTTCTAATTAATTACCTTTTTTTTCCTTTTATAAAGAACTAGACATTTTGGGATTTGAAAAATTTATATGAGAAAAATTCTAAGTTAGTCTACAAAAGATAATAAAATGATAAAGATTACACCCTATCCTTATCTATGTACATTCAGATGCAATTTTGGCCCTTATTTCTACTTAATCTGTACTCAAATAAGCCATATTTTTCATTATATATTACTACCATTAAATTCTTTATAAAAACCTCACTCAATATATTATATATGTATATGAATATGCATATATGGTTGAGTATGTGGGTATGTACTATATATACACTAACTACATGTGTCCGTGTGTATATTTATCCTGCTTTGTTGTCATCTCTTTAACTCTTCATTTACCTCCTGTCATTTCCAACATCATTAGTAACGAGGTATTCAATGGCAGAATAATATACTGTGTGCACTGAATGTAGAATAGAGTGAAAATATAGAGTGTAGAAAGTTCTACAAACATCTAAATTCCAGATGGCAATTTATTTATTCATTTTCTAAGCCGCTTAATCCTAATTAGGGTCGCGGGGAGGCTGGCTCCCATCTCAGCCGACTCTGGGCGAGGGCCTGCACAGCTTGCCAGGCCATCGCTGGGCATAAATGCTCTGACAGCAATCCAGTGGCCTACTATTTATAGTTTAATTATCTTTAACTATTTTTCTTTTATTTACCTTTGAAATGTGGGAGGTTTTATTGGGTCACCCTGTATGTATTCATAAGACATGAAAGTAGAATGGCCTCTCTATACAAAGGAGATTTATACCCTGGTCCTGTCACACACACACACACACACACACACACACACACACACACACACAAACACTTACACTTAAACATTAACATTAGGCTAATTTGCTGTTTGAAATTGCCCCTAGGTGTAAGGGGCAATTTCAAACAGCAAATTAGCCTAATGTTAATGTTTTTTGGCTGTAAGAGGAAACCGGACCACCCGGAGGAAACCCATGTAGGCACAGGGAGAATATGCAAACACCTATAAGGCGGATGTGCTAACCACTCCGCCAACCAAGCCGCATAAGGTCAAGAAACAAGTCCAAATTTCCTATAGGTGCGAATGTGAGTGTGAATGGTTGGTTGTGTCGGTTTTAGCCCTGCAGTAGACTGCCAGCCTGTTCAGGGTGTACCCTGCCTCTCACCCAATGCCAGCTGGGATTGGCTCTAGGTTCTCTGTGACCCTAAAAGAAAAAGCAGTACGAATTAAGTGAATCAAAAACAGATTGGAACATCATTGTATAAAACCTCATTTGCATAAACAATCTCGGATTTGATAAAAGTTCCAATACATAACGGGGAGAACATCCAAATTCCACTCAGAAACGTTCTGGCCCAGGCACGGGACTCGAACCCGGGAACTTCTTGCAGTGAGACGGACGTGCTAACCACTACACCACGTGCCTTCATAATACAGCATATGCCATATATATTAGCATGATAGTTAAAAAAATGTTAAAGCATAATGTAAAGACAGTTTTCTTTAAAACTCTGATTCATTTTTAAATAATTCCTCATAGATGGTCAAATCTAAAAACACTAACATGAGAGGTCGATAATACTTTTCATCGTTATCTCAAACTGCAGCATTCTCTCGCCTCTTCCTGCAGGTATCGTTAATTAGCTTGGTGGCTAACTCACTGGGCTACTCTGACTTTGGAGCAATTAAATCCTTACGGACCTTGAGAGCCCTCCGTCCCCTAAGAGCCCTCTCCAGATTTGAAGGAATGCGGGTAAGGCACTTTTCTTATCTCAATCTACTGCCACCAAGAGAGTAGCCTTTATCATAGCTGTTATATCACTTGTAACATGTAACCATCTGCTTGTGTGGGTTTCCCTTTGGGTACTCCGGTTTCCTCCTACAGTCCAAAGACATTTAAAGTGTAAATGGTTCTGTGTGTGTGTCTGTTGGCCCTGCAATGGTCTGTCAAGCTGTTCAGGGTGTACCCCAGCTTCGCCCAGAGTCGGCTGAGATGGGCTTTAGCCTCCCTGCGGCCCTAGTAGGATTAAGCAGGTTAACAAATGAGTGCCCTGTTGTAGTGCTGTATGGTCTAACATGGTGGTATTTTTCTTTATTTTGTCGAGGTGGTGGTGAATGCTTTAATTGGTGCCATTCCTTCAATCATGAACGTGCTCCTGGTGTGTCTGATCTTCTGGCTTATCTTCAGCATCATGGGAGTCAATCTCTTTGCTGGAAAATTTGGAAAGTGTGTCAACCGGACAGGCTACATCCATAACGCCTCAATCGTGAACAATAAATCCGATTGCCTGGCCATGAATAACACTCAGTTCTACTGGACCAAGGTCAAGGTGAACTTCGACAACGTAGGGTTGGGCTACCTGTCACTTTTACAAGTAGTAAGTCAGAAATCTTTAAATTTATTCATTTTTCATACCACTTATCCATTATGGGTCATGCTGCAACAAAGGATCATTTTGGTAATCGACCAACTGATTACTTCTTTGATTCATTTGTGAATCAGATAAAAACACAAACACTAACTGTGCTAAGCCAGAGATACTCTAGAGGAGGAAAACATCAGGTAGCGGGCGACACGGTGACGCAGTGGTTAGCACATCCCGCCTCACAGCAAAAAGGTCCTGGGTTCAATTCCCGGGCTCGGGGCGTTTCTGTGTGGAGTTTGCATGTTCTCCCCGTGCTTGTGTGGGTTTCCTCCGGGTACTCCGGTTTCCTCCCACAGTCCAAAAACATGCACAGTAGACTAATTGGCTGTTCCAAATCGTGCCTTGGTGTGAGTGTGAATGGTTTGTGTGAGTGTTGGGCCTGCGATGGCCTGGCGGGCTGTCCAGGGTGTACCCCGCCTTCGCAAAGAGTCGGCCGAGATAAGCGCCAGCCTCCCCCCGCGACCCTAATTAGGATTTAACGGCTTAGAAAATGAATGAATGAATAACAGTCAGCTCACTCACTCATTTGCCGAACCATTTAAAGTGTACCTGTGGTGAATTAGTGTTACTAGCTATTTAAAACAATCACGTATATCATCAGTGGTTCCTTCTGGCAACATCAGTCTGTGCCCGATTTTAAAGTGTGCGTGAGTGTTACGACTCTCGGCATGAAAAGAGACATGTTGACTTTCTGATTGGCTGTTCCAGCCTGGTAGTGACGTGAACTCGTTGGATTGGCTGGGCTGCGTCACTGACCTCGTGTATCATAACACATTTTGGTCCAGTGCTGAGCTGCACAAACAACAAGCGCAGAAATCACGGCAAACATTTCTTTAAGTTCCCAAACCAACTGACGACAGGAAAGACGAGACTTTAAAACGTTAGCTGCGTAAGCCATTTTGGATTTCACTAGGAGTCACTAGAATGTAAACGTCAACCCCACCCAACGTGTTAATAGTAATCCATGGGATAAAATGACCAGTTTTGTGCTTTTTATGGTCATTTATGGTAAAATAAGCATCTGTATCGCTTAAATGTATTACATACACACAAATCTTGCTGTAAGGATAACCAATATCGCTACTCTTTCATTCCTGTTAGGATCGGAGCCTATCTCAGCCAACTCTGGGCGAAGGCAGTATACACCCTGAACAGCTCACCAGACCATCCACACAACCAGTCACACCCAGGGGCAATTTGGAACTGCCAATTAGCCTTATGCTGCCTTCGCCTAGTTTGGGCTGAGATCCCTGCGACCCTAAGAGGACTTAAGCGTCTCAGGGAGTGAGTGAGTTTACTCTGACAGGTTAATGTTTATGCTCTTGCTCTTGAAATCACAGGCAACTTTCAAAGGATGGATGGAAATCATGTACGCAGCAGTGGATTCACGTGGGGTAACCGCAAATCATTCCATTTTCAATTTACAATGTGTTCTAAGAAAGGAAAGAGTGAAAATCGAAAACTGGTGCTCGTCTTATATTTTCTTTCTCTTCCCAGGTAGAAGAGCAGCCTATCAAGGAGATTAACCTGTACATGTACCTTTACTTTGTCATTTTCATCATCTTTGGGTCGTTCTTCACTTTAAATTTATTTATCGGTGTAATTATCGACAACTTCAATCAGCAGAAGAGGAAGATAGGTGCTGACGCCCAGCTAATTCATCTGCAATATTTAAGCTGAGATTTCAATGATATTTAATACTAATGATGTTCATTTTTGACAAGGTGGACAGGACATCTTTATGACTGAGGAACAGAAAAAGTATTATAATGCGATGAAAAAACTGGGGTCGAAAAAGCCGCAGAAGCCCATCCCACGGCCAGCGGTAAAAGCGAAAGCGTTCGACATATTCAATGAGACGTAGTGTTCATAGATGACTAACCTTGTTGTCGCTAACACTTTTGTTTGGTCTTTAAATCAAGAATCTTCTGCAGGGTTTCTTCTTTGATTTGGTCTCCAAGCAAGCTTTTGACATCTCGATCATGATGCTCATCATTTTGAACATGATCACCATGATGCTCGAGACGGATGAGCAGTCTCCACAAATGGAGTCCATTCTCAACAACATCAACCTGGCGTTCATCATCATCTTCACCGCCGAATGCCTCCTTAAGATCTTTGCTCTCCGCTGCTATTTCTTCACCGTCACCTGGAACATCTTTGACTTTGTAGTGGTCATCTTGTCTATTGTTGGTACGTATCGCCAAATTTCTAAATTGGTTTTAGCTTCTTGTGCACCCTGAAGCGTTCTTTGGTTTGTATTTTTGGAGATCAACAAGACCGTATCAGGGTGGCACCGTGGCATAGTGAGACTCGGCTGAAATAGGCACCAGCCTCCCTGCGACCCTAGTAGGAGTAAGTGGTTCGGCAAATAAATGAATGAACAAGACCGTTTCCCTTTTAGCAAAACATCCATGAGGAACCTCTTTAAATATCCTATTGTTTAAGAATGTCGGGCTAGTGTTTGTTGTCTTCATCCTGACATGACACTTAGTTGACGTGCGGTGGCGTAGTGATTAGCATGTCTGCCTCACACCAAGAAGGTCCTCAGTACGAGTCCCAGGCTTTCTGTGTGGACACAACTATTCACACTCACATCCACACCTAGGGGCAATTTGGAACAGCCAATTAGCCTAATGGGCGGAACGGTGGCGTAGTGGTTAGCACGTCTGCCTCACAGCAAGAAGGTCCTGGGTTCAAGTCCCAGGCTTGGGCATTTCTGTGTGGAATTTGCATGTTTTTCCGGTGCTCGCATGGGTTTCCTGAGGGTACACTGATTTCCTCGTACAGTCCAAAAGACAGGCACATTAGGCTAACTGGCTGTTCCAAATTGCAGCTTGGTGTGTGGTGGCCCTGCGATGTTCTGGTTACCTATTCAGGGTGTAGCATGCCTTCGACCAGAGGCAGCTGAGATAAGCTCCAGCCTCCCTGACCCTAATAGAATTAATGATCTGTATAATTGCATTTCACTGCAATCTGAAAAACTTTACTTTGCTTCTTGTTACAGGAATTGTTTTGGCTGATATCATCGAGAAATACTTTGTGTCTCCAACCCTATTTCGTGTGATCAGGCTCGCCAGAATCGGACGAGTCCTCAGGCTTATACGAGCAGCCAAAGGAATAAGGACGTTACTCTTTGCCTTAATGATGTCACTGCCAGCCCTCTTTAACATTGGCCTATTGCTGTTCCTTGTAATGTTCATTTATGCCATTTTCGGGATGGCCAACTTTGCCTATGTGAAGAAGCAAGGTGGGATTGACGACATGTTTAACTTTGAAACCTTTGGCAACAGTATTATATGCCTGTTCCAGATTACCACCTCAGCTGGCTGGGACAATCTCCTGGATCCTATTCTAAGCAACTCACCTGAGGAATGTAACCCACACTTCATCAACACGGGAACAAATACAAAGGGCAATTGTGGAAACCCATCAGTGGGAATCACTTTTTTTGTTAGCTACATCATCATCTCATTCCTCATTGTCGTGAACATGTACATTGCCATCATCTTGGAGAACTTCAGTGTGGCCACGGAGGAGAGCACTGAGCCTCTTAGTGAGGACGACTTTGAGATGTTCTACGAGGTATGGGAGAAGTTTGATGTAGAGGCAACTCATTTCATCGAGTACTCCAAGCTCTCCAGTTTCGCAGATACACTCTCTGAACCGCTTCGAATTGCCAAACCCAACAAGCTCAAACTGATTTTAATGGATCTACCCATGGTGAGTGGGGACAAGATCCACTGCCTGGATATACTGTTTGCCTTCACCAAACGAGTCCTGGGTGAATCGGGTGAGATGGATGCCCTCAAACAGCAGATGGAGGAAAAATTTATGATATCCAACCCTTCCAAAGCCTCCTATGAACCCATTACCACCACTCTCCGGCGCAAGCAGGAGGAGGTCTCGGTCATCGTGATCCAGAGGGCATACAGGAGACACCTGGTCAGGCAGCAGATAAAGAATGCCAAGAATTCCAATCTGTACCAACAAATAAACCAAGAGATGGCAGTGAAGGTGCAAGAAAAGCAGGGGCCCGTTGGACATATGATTAAGGAGCACTATGACCCTAGGGAGGAGCTGATTGAGGGCTCTCAGCACTCCTCGCCTCCATCCTATGAGGCTGTCACCATGGCTCCAGTGGCATTATTCCAGGTTCTGATACCTACCTCCAGGAACCTTGAAACTTGTGAATCATGCAACACTAAAGAAACCTTTCTGTAAGTACTAATTATTTTAGGAAGAACCTTTTTGAGGACTGTATTTCAAGCACATGGTGCAGTATGCTGGAATATAGTTGCAAAGGCGTACAGACAGAACTACAGTAGACTCGAGTGCACGGATACACGAGGATCCAACCATGTACTACATAATTGTTACTCCACTACTAGGGTCATGGGGAGTCTGGAACCTAGCTCAGCCAACACTGGGCGAAGGCGGGCTGCACCCTGAACGGCTTAGCATGTTTGCCTCACAGCAAGAAGGTCCTGGGTTTGAGTCCCAAGCATTTCTGGTGGAGTTTGCATGTCCTCCCCGTGCTTGCTTGGGTTTTCTCTGGGTACCCCGGTTTCCTCCTACAGTCCAGTGACATGCACATTAGGCTAATTGGCTGTTCCAAATTGCCCCCAGGTGTGAGCGTGAATGGTTGTGTGTGTGTGTTGGCCCTGCAATGGTCTGGCCGGCTGTTCAGGGTGTACACCGCCTTCACCCAATGTCGGTTGAGGCAGGCTCCAGCCTCCCAGGACCTTCTTGCTATGAGGCAAACATATAGATCTATAGATCATTCCATCATTATGTGAATGGATGAAGCCTCCAGAAGGTCCAGAACGTACTCAATATTGACGCAATGGCTTTTTGGTAGATTTACTAGATGTATTTATTATATTTACCTTGTAGTGAAATGTAAGTAGAATTAAAAGCAGGGAGTATGTGGTGTAAAAGGGTACATCAAACAATTTTATTGTGAATATTTTCTGCAAAAGCTATCCAGGTTGATCTTTAGGGCTATTTTCTTGATGAATGAGGTCTGCAATATGTGCCTGCTGATGGGTGTCGTGTCTCTACACACGTGACTCAGCTTGCGAGAACTGTACTTCAGGAGCCATATTAAGAATTCCTTTGAAGTCACATGTACACTTTAATACATACTGTATGTGTACAATAAACTACTGAATATGCATTTCTTTGCTAAATAAAAATCAATTTATTCACTTATTTAACTTTGCTAATACAGAAAGGTGACTAATTAAATGGAAAATATGTGACTTTATGCTGTGTGGGTATGTATTTTTGTTCTACCCTAGTTGTGGAGATATTGCATGCTCTGATTGGCTAACCTAGTTATAGGACATCAGCTCATATTCTGTGACTTGAAATGTCGCTACAGAAAAAAAGAAACGGTCATGATTCATTCTAAGCTAATAGCTAATGCTAGCTGGCCTTTTTTATCATTCATATAAGATTCATTTTGTAAAAAGGAACATTTGGAATTAAAGTACTTATTTAATTAGACAGGGTTTTCCCTACCAAACAGAACTTCATCAGCTTGCTGCCAGGAACATCTTTCCAATTTTGTTATGGGCCTAATGCCAGTGTCCAGAGGAGAGCGCATCGTACGTGGTATGAGCACAAAATATGGAATTAAACTATTCTATGACTTCATTTGACTGCTGCGAGGAACAGGCCTCCGCCTAATCAACTATAAGTGGCTTGCAAATGTATTCACCCCTTGGCATTTTTCCTATTTTGTTTCCTTACACCTGTAATTAAAACTGAGATTTGTGGGTTTTTATCAGTCGAATTGCACAACATTCCAACAACCTTGAAGAATTATTGAAAAATATATCTTATTGTAAAGCAAAGAAGAAATAGTACAAAAAAGCACGCTGTGGGCACTCCGTGGGGTTCTCAAGGGTTTGTATTTTTTTTTTTTTAATTACAATTACCTATTTTGTAACCCTAACCTGTTGGGAGAGCTTCCTGGTCTTCGTGGTGTCACTTGCATGCTGGTGCCTCTTGATTAGTGGTGTTGCAGACTCTGGGGCCTTTCAGAACATACATATATACATAGGGAGGCACGGTGGTTAGCACGTCCACCTCACAGCAAGAAGGTTCTGGGTTTGATGTTTCTCTGTGGAGTTTGCATGTTCTCCCCGTGCTTCCTTGGGTTTCCACCAAGTACTCTGGCAAAAAACATGCACAGTAGGCTAATTGGCTGTTCCATAACACCCCAGGTGTGAGTGTGAATGGTTGTGTGTGTTTGCCCTGCAATGGCCTGGCAAGCTGTCCAGGGTGTACCCTGCCCTCACCCAGAGTTGGCTGAGGTGGGCACCAGCCTCCCCGCAGCCCTAATAAGGATTAAGCGGCTTTTTAGCTTACTTTGAAGCGGAAATTATGTGTGTGTGTGTGCATACATACATACACACACACACATACACATTATATATACATACATATATACATATATACATACATACATATATATACCCTGTTTAAAAAAAATAAAGGGAACACTTAAACAACACAATGTAACTCCAAGTCAATCACACTTCTGTGAAATCAAACTGTCC
>JBCNYH010000008.1:2202121-2217263 GCA_039654325.1 Tandanus tandanus | reverse complement strand
AGAGAGTGAGTGCGAGAGAGAGTAAGAGAGAGAGAGAGTCAGTGAGATAGAGAGAGTAAGAGAGTGAGAGAGAGAGAGTAAGAGAGTGAGAGAGAGAGTGAGAGAAAGAGAGAGTAAGAGAGTGAGTGTGTGAGAGAGAGAGAGAGAGAGAGAGAGAGAGAGAGAGAGAGAGAAAGAGTAAGAGAGTATATGTCATACTGTCTATTACACAAACTTTCTTTACACTCTGCTGTGTGTTGCATTAATTCTCCCTTTGATAAAGTTTGATAATATTGTATTTTTGTTGTAAAGTCCGGATGATCTCTGAATATTCGGATTTTAATGTCATGCAGTAAATAAAATTGTTCATCCCTAAATGGTGGTACTTTAGGTTAGTAATTTCCGCCCGAGACCCGCTCCAGCGTTTGTGATTTTTGGCACGTTAATGTGAGGCGCTTTTGCATAATGCATGTTTTAAAAGGGTCAGAACACCTGGGGTGTGTTTGCATAATCATACCACTGCAGTTTAAACACTTATTATAGTGCAAATAAACATCTATAGCATCCCAACAACCGCACGCCACACACACACACACACACACACACACACACACACACACACACACACACACACACACACACATCCATCAATAAAATTAATACACAGATTTATTTACTGGTTTGTTAATAAAAAATAATAAATATTACTACATAATTATTGTGTAATTATTTATTATTATTATTATTATTATTATTATTATTATTATTATTATTATTATTATTATACTTAACATGGGGCAGTGGTGGCTCGGTGGTTAAGGTGCTGGATTACTGATCCGAAGGTTGGGGGTTCAAGTCCCACTATCACCAAATTGTCATTGCTGCCCCCCAGTGCAGCTGTCTGTGGTGAGAGGCGTGTAAAAGAACCATTGCTGTCGTTCAGAAAGAGGAGGCCACTGGCTTGCCGTCAGCATGTTTCTGCCCTGCGATGGTCTGGCGAGCTGTCCAGGGTGTACTCTGCCCTCGCCCAGAGTCGGCTGAGATGGGCGCCAGCCTCCCCGCGACCTTAATTCGGATTAAGCGCTTCAGAAAATGAATGAATGAATGAATGAATGAATAATAATAACAACAAAAAAGGGTAAGCATTTATAATTGTTTAAATTACTTTAATTATTGTAATTGTAATTATTTAGCTATTGTAAATTATTTACATAATTAATGAATTTATTAGTAGTAGTAGTAGTATTGTTGTTGTTAATAATAATAATAATTATTATAATAATAATCATTGTCATCATCATCATAAATTAAGGGGAAATTATTTACAAATATTTTAATGAATGTACTTATTATTTTTTTAAAGTATTGTTTATTGAAAGACTTAATAAGTTTATTACTGCTATTAAAATAAAAAATAAATGAATTGGTTAATTAACAAGTCCAATTAATTAACTAACAGTACGGGCATTTGAGTGACAGCAGTGTAACACATAAATTCATGCAAATAAACAACAAGATCTTCATCCACTCACTCGTCCACATCAAGCATCGGAATGAGAGAAATCTGTAACATGGCGGTAGGTGCCCGTGTGATTATTTCTGAATCTGCTCACCTCCCGGGATTTACACACACGACAGTCTGTAGAGTTGATGCCGGATGGTGTGAAAATCTAAACAAAAAAGAGGTCCGGTGAGGAGCAGCGGTGCCGACTGAAACACCGCGTTGATGAGAAAAGTCTCAGGAGGAGAGATAGATCGGTTCGAGTTGTCAGGAAGGCTGGAGTAACTCATACAGCAACATCCGACGTCCACGCTGAGCAAAAAAGCATCTCAGTGTGCAGCAAGGAACACAAACCGCAGCCAGAGCAGCTTATCTCCCTCCTTATACTTATTTTTTCTGAATATTTTTTTCATAATTCTTCTCTCAACAAGCCCATCACAGCCGACTCTGGGCGAGGACGGGGGACACCGTGAACAGCTCGCCAGGCCATCGCAGGGCCAACATACATACAGCCATTCACACTCACACTCACACCTAGGGGCGATTTGGGACAGTCTATTAGCCTAATGTGCATGTCTTTGGACTGTGGGAGGAAACCAGAGTACCTGGAGGAAACCCACGCAAGCACGGGGAGAACATGCAGACTCCACACAGAAATGCCTTTGCCGAGTCTGGGACCTGGTCCTGGGTTCGAGTCCCGGGCTCAGCAGAGGCGTTTCTGTGTGGAGTCTGTTTGTTTGTTTAGTCTTTTTTTTTTTTTTTTTTTTGAGATCAGTGATTAAAACAGGTAGAAATTGTGGCTACTGCTTGGTTGAAGTAATACCCTGCACCCACACTGGCCCTTTCGCTCCACTTCTGTGGAGTCCAAAAACATGCACATTAGGCTAATCGGCTGTTCCAAATTGCCTCTAGGTGTGAGTGTGAATGGCTGTGTGTGTTGCCCTAGCGAGCCGTTCAGAGTGTACCCCGTCTTCACCCAATGTCAGCTGAGCCCCTCCCCAACGTTAAGGATCAGTATAGTACTTATTAGTGTCTCACCCATATCAAGCAGAGAGCAGTCATTGGATAGCGCCCCCAGCAGGGTGTGTGTGAGCAGGCTGGGCTCAGGCAGCAGCTGGTACTCGTGCTTCATTCGGCCTGCTTCTATTATATCCAGATTGCTAGGCTCTGGAGAGCTCTGACTGGAGGAGCTGCTGCTCACTGTGCTTCCGGTTCCACTACTGGCCCCAGACTCTAGCAGCTCGAGAGCACAGTACTCCGCTGCCTCCCCTGGTGTGAGTGGCAGGTCGAACAGCAGGCCGTCAGGCAGCGTACTGATGTCGTCTATATCACTGAGGGTGGTGTTGGAGCCTGTACTGCTGTACGAGTGGGTGTGTCCGCTGTCCTCGCCCGCCTCCTCAGGCTCCCGCGCCAGCTGCTGGTGCCGCTGCACCTCTGCGTACAGGCTGTCTCGCTGCTTTTTAGACATGCGGCCAAACTTCACAGCTATGGGAAAACATATGAACTTTGCATGATATAAATTCTGCAGATGAGATTTTAATCTGAAATATAGAATGAGCTATTCTTCTTCTTCTTAAGTATTTCTGAAGAAGTTATCATTTGTTCATTTGCTGAGCCTCTTAATCCTTTACTTGGGTCCCGAGAAGGCTGGTGCGGCTGGGTGAAGGCGGGGTACACCCTGAACAGCTGACCAGATCAGCGCAGTGCAACACACACACACACACACACAAGACAACAGCCATGTGTTTGGACTGTCAAAGAAAACTGGAGTACCCTGAGGGAACGCATGCAAGCACAAGGAGAGCATGCAAACTCCACACAGAAATGCCCTCGCCAAGGCCAGGACTCAAACCTTGGACCTTCTGGCTGTGGGGCGGATGTGTTAACCACTACACCACCGTGCTACCCCGGTAGAAGTTATTTCGGAATAAAAAAATCAGAGTAGAAAAGATTCAGCAGGGGCACAGTGGCGTAAAGGTTAGCATGTCCACCTCACGGCAAGAAGGCTCCAGGTTCGAGTATGTTTCTGTGTAGAGTTTGCATGCTCTCTAAGTGCTTGCATGGGTTCCCTCAGGGTACTCCGGTTTCCTCCGACAGTCTAAAGACATGCACCTTAGGCTAACTCGCTGTCCCAAATTGCCTCTAGGTGTAAGTGTGAGTGTGAATGATTGTGCGTGTTGGCTCTGCGATGGTCTGATGAGCTGGTCAAGGTGTACCCCGCCTTTGCCCAGTGTTGGCTGAGATAGGCCCCAGCCTCCCCACGACCCTAGAAGGATTAAGCAGTTCGGCAAATGAAAGAATGAGTGAGTAAGTAAGTGAGTGAGTGAAATCTTTGGTTTCAGCACCGTCACCTCATATACTGTACCTTTAGATAACTAATGATCTTACCATCTCGGCTCATGCCTAGTGCCAAACACTTCTGAAGTCGACAGTGCTGGCAGCGATTGCGGTTGGTGCGGTCAATCAGGCAGTTCCGCTGCCGAGAGCACGAGTACATAGCGTTGTTCTGCTGACTGCGGCGAAAAAAGCCCTGAAAATGATACCAAAAGGGATATTGATGACTACGAGTAAGGCTATGAATGGCTGTAGGTTAAAGGTTATATCAATTATATATGTAGACTGTGGGTCAATAGATAATAACACACACACACACACACTTCTATCCCTTCCTTAAGAAGCTGTTATTGAATATTACCTGGCATCAGTGTTGTATAACATACAGTATCTGTTCTTGTGTAACATTCTGTTCTGTGGGTTGTGAATTGAAATCGTCTCAATGGAAGTACAGAATACCAGGAAACAATTTCTACCTTGCAGCCTTCACAGGTGATGACACCATAATGGATCCCAGAGGACTTATCACCACAGATCTTGCATGGAATCACCTCTATTTGAGCTGCGGAAACATAATACATAGACACAAAGCAACATCAGAGCCTGACAGGAAGCCCGACACATAAACAATAGGTGCTACAAAAAACCCGTACTGTCGCCGATGCATCTGAATGGTACCACATAAAGGCTTCTTCATTAGGATCTCTAATCCCACATGAACCGGGCATTCAGACAGAGGGGAACATTAGGATAAAAGAGAAACATGAACGGGTGATGTGTCTTTTAAACATAAAATAGCACAACTTGTTTAAAAGTTACTACCGTTACACTACTGAACACAATCACACTATTGGAACACGTCTTTTCTCTTCGCCCTACTTTGTGAATTGAGTTTGTTCTTCTCCTGACATGTTATTTTATGTTTGGAAAAATGTTCTTTCATCCCCATTTGTTTCACGATATATTATTTATTGTAATTTCTATCTCTGCCACTTGGCAGGAGAGGTTACCTATTCACCAGCGTCTGTTTGTTTGTTTGTTTGTTAGCAGGATTACGCAAAAACAACTGAACCGATATTCACCAAACTTGGTGGAGGGATGGGGTATGGCCCTGGTAAGAACCCATAAGAATTTGGAGCAGGTCCGGCTCATGATTCATATCCATTCATTTATTAAATGCTTTTTAACAAGGATTTTTTTTTCTTTTAGCAGGATTACGCAAAAACTTCTGATCTGATTTTCATCGAGATTGTATTTTGTGTGTGTGTGGCCTGGAAAGAACCCATTCAATTTTGGAGGTGGTCCATTTCATGTTGAAAAAGATGCTGTTGCTTGATATGGCTCAAACGTCATAAATTAATGTTTACGATGGTTATGATGGTATCCCCATGCCCAGAGTGGATCCCTGGTATAGCGCCCTCTTATCTGACAGCAGGTCAGTTCATTTGACTCGGGTGAGATTTGGTATACTAATTGGTTATGATAATTACAATCATATTCACATGTCCAGAGTGACTCTCTCGTATAGCACCCCCATTTGGTAACAAAAAGAGATCTCAGCTATATTGGTTATGAGTGCGATGATGACATCCAGACATCCAAAAATAAAAAGCGCCACCATCTGGCAACAGAAAGAATGGCTTGACCAGCTTAAGTAGAACAAAACTCTTTTGTCCCTTTGTTATTCTGGTTGGCATCAGAGAGCCATCACCGCTTGCGCTGTATTAAAAAAAAGAAGACTGGAACCAAATTTTTTTTTCTTCTTCTTTTTCTTTTAATTGCTTCTTATATTAATGTCCTGGACTCGAGTCCCATGTTTCTGTGTGGAGTTTGCATGTTCTCCCTGTGCTTGCGTGGGTTTCCCCAGGGTACTCCGGTTTCCTCCCACAGTCCAAAGACATGCCCGTTGGGCTAATTAACTGTTCCAAAACAATTGCTCCTAGGTGTGAGTGTGAATGGTTGTATTTGTGTTGCCTTGCGATGGTCTGGTGAGCTGTTCAGGGTGTACCCTGATTTCACCCAGTGTTGGCTAAGATAGGCTCCAGCCTCCCCGCAACCCTAACAGGATTAACCGATTCAGCAAAAGAGTGAGGAATAATGAAACTTCTTGGATTGTTAGCTAGTCTTTTTTTTGCAGTGTGAATAATAGAACTCGGGAATAAATTACATAAAATACCAAGTGAAGCAGCAACGGTTAGACATTTAACAGCAACTCATTAACATGGATGCTTTTGTGACAGAGCACTTATAAGTGTATTTAAATGCCGCTATGAACAGATGGGCTGTGCAGGGCATTCACACTGGGGTATTTGACCAAAGAGCCCTAACCAATTAGCCATAAGTGTAGAAAAGACTGTGAGGAAGGGGGGGGTGGGGGGGGGGGGGGGTGACAATTAAAGTAATTGGTTTAAGCTTAGTCTTGTAAATTTCTTGTCACTTTGAAGACTGAATCTAAAAAAACATCAAATACATCTAGAATCCATCCCTGCTTACATTTTAAACCATAAGGACTCCTTATATTGCTGTATTAACAGAACTGCGTTTTGCGAGTCGTCAAGGCGGGCGACTCTCAACCTGGAGATCAAAGGTTTGAATCCCGATTGATGCCTCTGCCAGTCCGTGGGAGCTAACTGTCACAGGGGAGGGAGGGACGGCATACACTTGCCTCCCTGTCACTTACAGCGATCACCATCCAATCACAGGCGTCTGTGAGCTCATTCAAATAAAAGGGCGGATAGCGAGTTCATTCAAATGTTTTAGGCCGGAACTGAATGCGCATGCGCAGCAGACTGTAAAGATGTGGGTGGCAGCCGCAGCACCACATGTCATGAAGGGGGGATGTGCTTGCTTAAGCCCCTCCCTGGTTGGCGGCGATCGTAATGTGATAGGAAGGCTGCTTGACTGGTGGGAACCGGCAACGACTAAACATATGATTTTTTTTTTAATCTACGTTTAGATGGAAACTGGTAAGTGTAATTAAATCTGTGAAATTATTGAAATGCTGAGTTTTACTGTGGCGGCATGATGGCATAGTGGTTAGCACATCCACCTCACAGCAAGAAGACCGTGGGTTTGAGTCCCGGGCTCGGCAAGGGCATTCCGGTGTAGAGTTTGAATGTTCTCCCCATGCTTGCATGGGTTTCCTCTGGGTACACTAGTTTCCTCCAACAGTCCAAAGACATACACAGTAGTGAACTGGCTGTTCCAAATTGCCCCTAGGTGTGAATGTGAATGTGAATAGTTGTGTGTGTGTTGCCCTGCAATGGTCTTTAGAGCTGTTCAGGACGTGTAGCACCTTCGCCCAGTGTTGGCTAAGATAGGCTCCAGCCTTCCCGCGACCCTAGTAGGTTTAAGCTGTTCGGCAAATGAGTGAGTGAGTTTCATTGTTATATTTGCATAGACGTGCATTGTTTGTGGATTTGAAATGAACAAAAGAATTGGTTTATATCTGCTCAGGAATGGATAAAATACCATTCGAGATAATCCACCCAGCAGAATGGGGTGTTCAGCTGAAACGCTGCTCGGGCGAGTATCATCAGTACAGTGTTGGGGACAATAAAAGGACACCCCAAATCCTCCAGATTTGTCTCAGATCACAATGTCACATATGTCTCAAGTTGACAAGGAGAGGGCAGTTGGTATGTTGCAAGCTGGCACGTCAATTCACCAAATGGCTGCAGCAATAAACGTTCTCCTATCAACAATAAGCCGCCTTAAAATAATCAGCCGCATTCCCGCCCGTGTCCCCGTCCTTCTGAACTCTGTACAGCCCTTGTTGAAGAACGAGACAACATTTCACAAGCCTCAATCAATAATCCCATTCCCTCTCTATGAGATTGGCTACAGAAGGCAAATGAGGATTTTACACACACACACACACACACACACACACACACACACACACACACACACACACACACACACTACTGAATGTGTAACTTTGAACATTGACCCCCTCTGTCTATCATTGACAGTATCTGGTGTCCTGGTAAACACTGGCTGATGAAAGAGTCGGCTTTATGGTGCCCACTGGTGAAAATGTTTTAACCATTTGTACGTTCATGTCGGAACCACTAACTAGTGATGGTGTCAAATAATAAATCATTCAAACTGCCTGGAAAAACCTTGCTTCATGGAATTTTGCGGAACACACTGCGGACAGCATGACAAGTGAGTGCATGTATTTAAATTCATCCATCCGTCCATCCACCATCCATCCATCCATCAAGAAGCTGGAGCCAATCCAAGCTGACTTTGGAAGAGAAGTCTTTGGAGTTTGGGAGGAAACCGGAGTACCCTGAGGAAACCCAGACAAGTATGAAAACTACACACAGAGAGGCTCACGGCTGAAATTTGAACCCCCGACCTTCTCACTATGAGGCGACAGCGCTAACTACTGAGGCATCAAATTATTTACATTTTATTTGGATTATCTCATCATCATCGTTTGCCAAATGGTATAATTCTAGGGTCACTGGGAGGCTCACGCCTATCTCAGCCAACACTGGGCAAAGAGAGGGCACACCCCGAACAGCTTGCCAGAATATTGCAGATCCAACACCCACACCTAGGGGCAATTTGGAACAGCCAATTAGCCTAATGTGCATGTCTTTGGACAGTCGAAGGAAACTAGTGACTCGAACCCAGAACCTTCTTCCTGTGAGGAAGAGGTGTTAACCACTATGCCACTGTGCTCCACTTATTTTGATTAGTTTTTTTAAGGCGCCTGTGGAAAAATACCTCCATACAAGCTTTTATTACCTCCGCTGCTTGACAGGGGAGGTTATGTATTCACCAATGTCTGCTTGTTTGTTTGTTTGCCTGTTAGCAGGATTACGCAAAAGCTACCAAAGTGATATTCGCTAAACTTGGTGGGGAGGTGGGGTAAGGGCCTGGCAAGAACCGGTAACATTCTGGAGGTGATCTAGATCACGATTCATGTCCAGGTATTTATTAAAAGCTTCTTAACAAGGATTTATTACATTATATTTTCCTGTTAGCAGGATTAGACAAAAACTACTGATCTGATTTTAATCAAACTTGGTGGAGGGGTGGGGCCTGGGCCTGGAAAGAACCCATTACATTTTGGAAGCAATCTGTGCATCGGATCATATATTTTTAAAAAAATCCAGAAATTCTGAAAAATCCCTATCTTTCACATGGGGCGAAATGTTTATCCAATGCCCACTAGGGGGAGACATTTCATTATAACTAGCCAAGTTCATTCTGAACCGCTTAATCCCAAATAGGGTCACGGGGAGGCTGGCACTCATCTCAGCTGACTCTGGCTGAGGGCAGAATACACCCTGGACAGCACGCCAGGCCATCGCAGGGCAAAAACACACTGACGGCAACCCAATGGCCCACTCTTTACAAACGACAGCAAGGGTTCTGTTACATGCCTCTCACCACAGACAGTGCGAGACATGGCTGGCCTTTGATGACCCAGTTAGCTGCACTGGGGGGACAACTTGGTGATAATGGGATTTGAACCCCGACCCCTATGCCAAGTTATAATAGTCTATTTGTGCTTGGCGGAGGCACCTTACAGTCTGTGAGTGCCACACTAGTTCATTATAATGCACTGGAAAAGATGAGTGAAAAAAGGAAGCCTGTGGCTTTTATTTCAGTATACGCCTCGTAAACCTTAATAATCTGTGCAGTCTAGAGAACTCTTTGTCCTCCATTTTCTATTCTTGTTTGTGACACATCACACAGCTGAAGGCAAATGACCACAACATTGTATTCCGGGGCACGAAGTGGAAAAATCAGTAAAGCCCTGAGCACCGCGGCCCCTCCCGCTCGGATGTTTCCAGTTATATAACCGCCATCTGTGGGCAGATTGCCTTGATTGTTTTTTCAACTCAGTCACGGTTTTAAACCCATCCACATCACTACAAACCTTTCCAGAAGGTTAATATATATCTACAAAAACAAAGTCATTTTCTCCAACCCAGCGTAATTACCCACAGTCTACAGATCCTCTCCGTGGTGCATGGTCCAGACACACACACACACACACACACACACACACACACACACACACACACACACACACACACACACACACCAGTTCTGCCCACTCAATGCTTTCTCATGCTTATTGGTATAGACGTATGCGGCCTCGTTTGTGATTGGCTGGAAGGAATGTTACTCAGCAGCTCTTGGATGTCAGCCCATGTGCGTTTGATGTCCTACTGACACACTTTCTCACTCAAAAAACAGGAGACTGCCTCTCGCACCTCATTTGAATATAATTTTGCTATTTTGTCTGTTAAGGTGGAATTTGTCGGACACCCCAGACCTCTAAACTCAAAAGCATGCAACGTGTGGGTGATGATGTGCTAACTAAAAACAAAACAGGCCCATAAATGAAAATGACGTTTAATTTCTACATATCAGAGGAGCAACTGGGGCAGTTCGGAGGTGTAGTGGTCAGCACGTCAGCCTCACAGTAAGAAGGTCTGGGGTTCGAGTCCTGGCCTTGTGTTTCAGGTCTTGATGAGCGTGGTCGAGTGGTTAACACGTCTACCTCACAGCAAGAAAGCATTTATGTGTGTTCTTCCACTGCTTGTGTGGGTTTCCTCTGGGTACTCTGGTTTTCTCCTACAGGCTTCTCCAAAAAACTCACATTGCCCCTAGGTCTGAAAGTGTATGTGAATGGTTGCGTGTGATGGTCTGGCGAGCTGTTCAGGGTGTCCCATGCCTTCGCCCAGTGTCGGCTGAGATAGGCTCCAGGCCTCCCCTGCGAACCTAGTAAGAATTAGCGCTTCAGCAAATGAATGAATGAATGACCCACTCATTTGTCTTTGGAGTCCCCTGGAGGAAACGCATACAGGCATGGTAAGAACAACAAACTCCACATAGAAACACCCTCACTGAGCCGAGGATTCGAACCCAGGACCTTCCTGCTGTGAGGCGGACGTGTTAACCACTACATCACCATGCTGTGCACTCAGCAAGATCTGAAATGCAAGATCCAGCCCAGCAATGGCATGCGTAACATCACCGAGATCACATTTTCCCTCATTGTGATCTCTGATGTAAACAGATGCTCTTGCGTTTTATTGCTGCTACACGATTGGCTGTTTCATTGAGCAAACCTAGTATAAAGGCTACTACATATTCATTATTCTTATCATTGTCATGTCCCTGTGGCTTTACTACCCATTTACGGGTATTAGCATGCTACTAAATGGAAAGATCTACCAGAGATCTACTCTCCTGTACAGGAGCAGCACGTACTAGTAAGAGTATCTACGCATACTCTATGTAAGACCTGCGCTACTTCTTGGAATTAACTCCTCAATCAAACACGAGACATAAACCGAAAACATCAGGGACATCTAGACTGTCTGATTGTCTCTACAATCGAACACTGCAGACTCAATGGGAGGTGTATCCAGAATCCGTGACATGGTGTACGTTGCTCAGACTTTATGACTGTAGGAACTAATAAGGACAAGTACCCTGCCAAAGGAGGAGTTAATGTTCAACCAGCTTCACTAACAAGTCTCAATGGGAAAAATCAGCACGTCTGCCTCACAGCAAGAAAGTACAGGGTTCAAGTCCCAGGCCCAGGTGTTTTTGTGTGGAGTTTGCATGTTCTTGCCGTGTTTACGTGGGTTTCCCCAGGAGAATCCGGTTTCCTCCGACGGTCCAAAGACATGCACATTAGGCGTCCCGGTGCTCCATTGACCGTAGGCATGAGTGTGGGTGTGAATGGTTGTGGGTGTTGCCCTGCAATGGTCTGAAGAGTTGTCAAGCGAAACGAGTGAGATAACTGAGTGTATGTACAGGGTGACCCAAAAATCCTGGACAGCTCGCCAGGCCATCGCAGGGCAACACACACACAAACAACTGTTTTTGGACTGTCGGAGGAAACCATAGTTCATTCATTCATTTTCTAAGCCACTTAATCCTAATTAGGGTCGCGGGGAGGCTGGCACCCATCTCAGCCGACTCTGAGTGAAGGCAGGGTACACCCTGAACAGCTCGCCAGACCATTGCAGGGCAACACTCATACAACCATTCACACTCACAATCACACCTAGGAATGATTTGGAACAGCCAATTAGCCTACTGTGCATGTTTTTGGACTGTTGGAGGAAACCGGAGTACCCAGAGGAAACCCACACAAGCACAAGGAGAACATGCAAACTCCACACAAAAACGTCCAGGCCTGGGACTCGAACCCAGAACCTTCTTGCCGTGGGGCGGACGTGCTAACCACTGCACCACCATGCCACCGCATCAAATGGTATATTTTAAGCCACTGATGACGTGTGTATTATGTCTAGTAATCCCCTCACTCACTCACTCACTCGCCTGGAGCCTATCTCAGCCGACACTGGATGAAAGCGGGGTACACCCTGAACAGCTCCGCCAACACAAACACATCCATTCACACTCACTCTCACACCTAGGGGCACTTCGGAACAGACAATTGGCCTACTATGCATGTTTGTGGACTGTTGGTGGAAACCAGAGTACCCGGAGGAAACCAACGCAACCATAGGAAGAACATGCAAACTCCCAGGGACTCGAACCCAGAACCTTCTTGTTGTAGTGGTAACTACTACACCACCGTGGCGCCTCCAGTAATCCAACTGAAAGCAATTATACATACAGTAAGTATTCATCGTACAGTAAACAGATGAGAGTTACACAAATACACATTCTATAGATATCTCACACCCAAGTTTCTCATAATCCGTGCCATCCTCTTGGAACGTTCTTTCTTCATTTGCATAATACTCATTCTCATCTATCAAAGCCGAACTCTCAAACATGCCTTGTTGTGTCTGTTCTATTATTACTACAGTGAAAATCTGTTCCCAGAACTGCAGCGCTGTCAAACCAGTTCGTGAGGTGATTACATAAGTCTGTTTTCCTCATGGGTGGCACGGTGGCGTAGTGGTAAGCACATCCGCCTCACAGCAAGGTAATAACAATAATAATAATAATAATAATAATTATTACAGAGTAATTACTTCATTACTTTAAGGCATGAACTACGTGACCTATTTGATTAAATAACAATATTAAACCTACAGCACTTAAGTCCTGAATGCAAACTGCACCTGTTTTACGGACGGAAAAAGAAAACCTTGGTATTTTTTAACCTGGACCCTATTTACTCCACATTTCATTCTAGTGTTTGATTATGGATAACTGAAATCGTGCCAGTATTACGTAACCACGTCATGACCGCCAACCGAAAAAGGTTATTCCCAGGGTTGAATTAACTCTATCAGGGGTCATTTGAATCCAATACGACCGAGTTAATTCAACCCTGGGAATTTTTACTGTGTACAGGGTTTGAGGTAAACAGACACGAGTAAATCTCCATAGAGATCCTTTCCATGTTTTACTTATAATATTCACTAATATTCAATAATTTCACTTATAATAGCATCATGAGCCACCGCTTACTCTAACTAGGGTCACGGGGAGGCTGGAGCCTCTCTCAGCCGACCCTGGGCTTGGGCACCCTGAACAGCTTACCAGACCATCGCAGGGCATCAAACACACACAGCGATTCACATTCACACTCACGCCGAGGGGCAGCTAGTTATCCTAACATGCATGTCTTTGGAATGTAGGAGGAAACCGGAGTACCAGGAGGAAACCCACGCAAGCACGGGGAAAACATACAAACTTCACATAGACACACCCGAGCCAAACCCGAGACTCGAACCCAGGACCTTCCTGCTGTGCGGCGGATGTGCTAACCACTACGCCACAATGCCACCAATTATGAACCTGTAACTACCCAAAAATATATATTGATTTAGCTGCAGTTGCTTGCCCCGCAGTTATAGCGCTCTAAACCAATAGTGGACCGGGTTCAATCTTTTAATCTGAAAGTAGAGTGGATGGGGAGAACCGGGCTGAGGGGAAAATCTCATTACAAATGATTAAGAAAGTAAAATAAAAGAATTAAATAAATTTTTTAAACAAATGATAAAAGCATGCACCTCTCAGCACAGGTAAGCTTGTTATGTTCCCCTGTAAAGCACATCTTACAGATTTTATTGAAATATAATCATCACACACGCCGGCTGTTTCGAGAGAATGAATTTTCATATGATTTGAAATGCAAATGTGAGCCCCCAAACCATCTGGATTTTTTCATTATTTTTGTCTCATGTGTCACATGTCGTTGTTACTGTTACTCTAAAATCACAAAAACAGGCACATTTTTACATAGTTTACACAATTTCTAAAATATACCAACAAAACATCCGTACATACTGGATAAGAGACACAGATATGAAATTAACCAGATGGCTGATTACTATAAAAATCATCACTCATCAGCATTCATGTGCTGAACCGCTTAATCCTATTAGGGTCACGGTGACACTATCTCAGCTGAGATAGGTGGGGTTCACCCTGGACAGGTCTCAAGACCATGCATTGCACGGCTAACACCCTAACGTGCATGTCTTTGGACTGGGGGAGGAAACCGGAGTACCTAGAGGAAAACCCATGCAGGCACGGGGAAAACATGCAAACTCTACAGAGACACGCCCTTGTCGAGCCCGGGACTCGAACCCAGGACATTCTTGCAATGAGGTCCACTATAACAGTCAGTATAGTAAATAATGTACTGTAATTAATAAATGGACATTAATGTTATTAAAAAATAATAATAATCACATCTTTTTGAATGTGATCCTTAACACTAGACCATCACTTGTGTGTGTGTGTGTGTGTGTGTGTGTGTGTGTGTGTTGGGGGGGCTTGCGTGTTGGAATGCCCCTCATATCATTTATCTGTCAGTTCTGCAGTGCTTTTTATAGCTCACACAGCAGCTGCACACACACACACACACACACACACACACACACAAAATGGGTGCTATAAATGCCACCCCTCAATCACGGCCCGTCACACTCCCACAGACACACACACACACTCAGAGTCATGGCGGATCAGGAGAGTGGCAGTAGCAGCAGTGTGAGAGTCCGGAAGGACAGAGTGATGGAGAGAAAGAAGGAGACGGAAGAGAAAATAGGAAATGAGGGAACTAATGAGGGCACAGTGAACAGGCCAGTGAATGTAGATGCGGCTGTGTTGAGCAACGGAGAGACGGAGAACAAAAATTCTGAAATGACAGAGTTACCACCGTTCCAGATTATCACTGGGTGAGATGCACACACACAAGCACACACAAACAGATTGTGTGTGTGTGTGTGTGTGTGTGTGTGTGTGTGTGTGTGTGTGTGTGTGTGTGTGTGTGTGTGTTGTTTTCAGCGTTTCTCTCCTTTTCGTCTTCTCTCTTCCACCCCTCCCTCTTTTCACACATGCACCCCACAAACC
>JBCNYH010000008.1:2194094-2199289 GCA_039654325.1 Tandanus tandanus | reverse complement strand
GGGTGGCTGGGATCAGAGAGGATCCGCTGGGCCTTCCTCCTACAGCGCTGTGTGTAGAGGTCCTGGATGGCTGGCAGCTCAGTCCTGGTGATGCATTGTGCTGATCTGACCACCCTCTGTAGAGCTTTGCGGTCCAGAGCATTATAGCTGCCGTACCAGGTAGTGATGCAGCCAGACAGAATAATCTCGATGGTGCATCGGTAAAAGTTGGTGAGTATTCTGGAGTCCATGCCAAACCTCCTCAGCCGCCAAAGAAAGAAGAGCCGCTGTCTCGTCGTCTCGTGATGTGACCAGCTCAGATCCTCAGTGATGTTAATCCCCAGGAACCTGAAGCAACTGACTCTCTCCATCTCTGTCCCCTTGATGTGGATACGGGTGTGCCCTCCACCCTGCCATCTCCTGTAGTCCACAATGAGCTCCTTGATGCATCCATGTTGTCAGGGCTCTCACCTCTGCTTTGTAAGCAGTCTCATCTCCATCTGAAATGCAGCCGATGATGGTGGTGTCATCTGCAAATTTGAGGGTTGTGTTGGAGCTGTGTGTGGCCATACAGTCGTGGGTGAACAAGGTATACAGCAGGGGGCTGAGCACACATCCCTGTGTGGCACCGGTGCTGAGCATCAGTGTGAAGGACATCACACCGCCAATCCGCCCCACCTGTGGTCTGCCCGTCAGGAAGTCCAGGATCCAGTTGCATAAGGAGTCACTGATGCGTAGATCCTGGAGCTTCATGATAATTCGGGATGGAATTATGGTGTTGAAGACATCTGCCAGTTCCTGAGCGCATGCTTTGAGAACACGGTCTGGGATGTTGTCCGGTCCAGGAGCTTTCCATTTTTAAAGTATTTACACACGTCTGGCCGAGGGATCTGAAAAGGACAGGTGTCCTCTGACAGAAACTGCTGCTTGCTGTGGTTCTCAAAGCGGGCATAGAAGGTGTTCAGATCCTCAGGTAGAGAGGCAGTCACCATGTTGAAGCTCTTCCCCTTGCAGCCTGTGATGGTCTTTATTACATGCACCTGATGTTTGATCCACTGTAACAGGACTCCACCTTCTCTCTGTACTGTCCCTTGGCGGTTTTTATTGCTTTTCTCAGACTGTACCGGGCTTTCCTGTACTCACATGGATCTCCGGATTTAAATGCAGCTGTCCTCGCTCTGAGCGCAGCCCACACCTCTCCGTTGACCCACGGCTTCTGGTTGGGATAAGTCTGTACAGTAACCCGTGGTTTGACGGCATCGATGCATTTGTGAATGTATCGGTAACGTATTCAACGTAGTCATTTACATTATTGTTGGCGGCAGTCTGGAAAACTTCCCAGTCCGTAGTGCGGAAGCAGTGACGCAGGACATTGTCTGATTGGTAGGTCCAGCGTTGAACCGAGTGCGTCATCGCCTTCTCGTGCTTCAGCTCTGCTTATAGGCAGGTAGCAGCAGGATGGAGGAGTGATCTGATTTGCCGAAGGCTGGTCGGGGGAGGGCTTTGTAGGCATGTTCAAGCGGCGTGTAAGCACTGGCCAAAAAGTTATGGCTGCGCGAGTAGAGTTAAGTCTACATGCTAGTAGTACTTTGGCAGAACTTTCTTCAGGTTCGCCTTGTTAAAGTCACCAGCCACGATGAAAGCAGCCTCTGGGTGATAACCTCATACAGTTCGTCCAGCGCCCGCGTAGTGTCGGAGTGAGGGGAAAATAAACAGCGGTAAAGAACACCGCTGTAAACTCTCTGGGCAGATAAAAAGGTCTGCATTTAACCATGAGGTGTGAAACTGTGTGTAAATCCACACACCACCGCTTGTTGGTCATAATGCACACGCCACCTCCCCTGCGCTTCCCCGAATCCTCTGTCCGGTCCTGCTGGTGAATGGAGAAGCCCTCAGGATCAATACCCGAGTCAGGGACTGAGGGGTCCAGCCACGTCTCTGTAAAAATAAAGACATTGCAGTCCCTAATGTCCCGGTGGAAGTTCATCCTGGCCTGTAGTTCATCCAGCTTGTTTTCTAAACTTTAGACGTTAGCCATATGGTTAGAAGTTCATTCATGCTATGCAAAAGTCAAAAAAATAAAATGTTTTAAATTTTCTGAAAAAATTGCCTACAGTAGCATTGTTCAATACATTTTCACCCGAAAAATATAGAGAAGTAATTTTTTTACTTTTTATTAGGATCCCTTTTAGACAAAAGTGGTGGTGTATAATTTTCACTGCACACTACTGTATATATACTGTGGGTTGCCTTTGGGTACTCCAGTTTCCTCCCACTGATAACAGACATGCACATTAGATTAATTAACTGTTCTAAATTGCCCCAAGGTGTGAGTGTGAATGGTTATGTGTGTGTGTTTGTGTGTGTGTGTGTGTGTGTGTGTGTGTGTGTGTGTGTGTGTGTGTGTGTTGGCAATGTAATGGACTGGTGAGCTGTTCAGGGTGTACCGCGCCTTCACTCAAGTTTGGCTGAGATAGGCTTCAGCATCCCTACAACCCTAGTTGGACAAAGTGGGTCGACAAATGGATGAATGGAAGCAAGTCAGTACAAAAACATGCTACAACAAACTGTTTTTACGTTAATAAAGAAAGCAGCATATATGAAGGGCCACACCGAAGGCTCATGGATTTTTCATGGAAATAAAGAGGAGAGTGTGATGGTCAAAATCTCCAGGAGAACTGAGGCTGGATCTGTAAGACACTCAGTAAAACTGCACAAATGGTACCTGAGACTAGTGTGTTTATAAAGCAACGGCTCTTCACACCATGTGTCTAAAACGAGGTGCATATTGTATGGATGCAAATATATAATAATGCAAGAATGAAAGACTTGTTTACCAGCATTCCAGGAGAGAATAAAGCAGTTGTAATGATTTATACTGTATGGCGACAGTCACGCGGCTTGCATCTGTGATTGTGTTGCATTATTAGCATTCAAACTGACCATGATGGGAAGAGCAAAACAGTGATGAGTTCAGAAAGGTCGAGGACATGACCATAATTCTTCAGGAAATAAGGCTGGGTGGAAGGAGGGGTGGAGGAAGTGGGAGTGTGTGTGCGGGGGATGGCTGTGGGACTGGGTGATGACGCAAGACTGTCTAAAACCATCTAACACCTGTAGGCTTGTACCATATGCAATGGCATGAATTTAGATCAGTGTGATCAGAGCTTCGGAGAGGGCTCGGGGTATGATTATGTGTCACTAGAGTGCATTTGATTAAACATGAATTTCCAGTCACTCATTCGCTCTCTCGCACTCATTTGCTAAACTGCTTAATCATGTAATCTCCTAAGCCCATCTCAGCCGACACTAGGTACATCCTGTACAGCTCGCCAAACACACAACCATTCACACTTACACTCACACCTAGGGGCAATTAGGAACAGCCAATTAGCCTTCTGTGCATGTCTTTAAACTGTGGGAGGAAACCGGATTACTCAGAGGAAACCCACTCAAGGGTGGGGAGAACATAGAAACTCCACCCAAAAACCCCCTCACTGAGCCCAGGACTTTCTTGCTCTGAAGCGGATGTACTAACCACTAGGCCACTTATTCATTCATTTATTTTCTAAGCCGCTTAATCCTAATTAGGGTCACGGGGGGGAGGCTGTTGCCCATCTCAGCCGACTCTGGGCAAGGGTGGGGTACACCCTGGACAGCTCGCCAGGCCATCACAGGGCAACACACAACCATTCGCACTCACACTCACACCTAGGGGCGATTTGGAACAGCCAGTTAGTCTACTGTGTTTGTTTTTGGAGTGTTGGAGGAAACCAGAGTACCTGGAGGAAACCCACGCAAGCATGGGGAGAACATGCAAACTTCACACTTAATTCTGGTCAGGGTCACTATTGATCCAGAGCCTAACTGACTGAATAGCGACCTTAAGGGCTTCAAGAGTTCGGGGTGGATGAGGATAAACCACTTTAAAATACCATTTTTCTGGACCAGAGAAAAAAAATCACAATTGGCATGGTCAGGGGAACGGGCCGCCACCTGACATCACCACGCGACGAGATCACCCGATCCGGAAACATTTCCCTCAGGACTTACAATGATCTTCCAGCTGTGTGTGCCGTTGCTCCATCTTACTGAAACCACCCATTGGCTTCTTCAACATCAAGGGGTTCAAGCTGGGGTTGGGCCTCCAACAGAAGATGTGTGTGAATAATAATTAGGCTGGAGCCAATCTCAGCCGACACTGGACCTGAACAGCTTGCCAGATCATTGCAAGGCCGGGGGCAATTCGGAAGAGCCTATTATCCTAATGTGCATGTCTTTGGACTGTGGGATGAAATCAGGGTACCCGGAGGAAACCCACACAAGCATGGGGAGAACATGCAAACTCCACACAGAAACACCCTTGCTGAGCCTGGGACTTGAACCGAGGACCTTCTTGCTGTAAGGCGGACGTGCTAACCACGATGCCACTGTGCCTCCCCTGATTTATTTCACCCCTCTGTAAATATGTGTAAAGCTGTGTAATCAGTTGTACTGTACAGTAATTGCCTTGAGCTGCAGGAGAGAGTTTTATATCTTTATATTTATATTGTTTGCTATTTTTACTCAGCTGCTAAAAAAATTGCACAGGCCAACACAGTACAAGTGTTAATCAGTAAAACCCTCCTTAAACCAGTAAGGAGCTTATAGCGCTCTGTGCTGTCTTTAATACACAGCCTTATGTGGGATGCTGTAATTTAATATTGATTGACTGAACATGGGCGGCACGGTGGTGTAGTGCTTAGCACGTCCGCCTCACAGCAAGGTCTTGAGTTCGAGTCCCGGCCTCTGTGTGGAACATGCATGTTCTCCCTGTGCTTGCGTGGGTTTCCTCCGGATACTCCAGACATGCACATTAGGATAACCGGCTGTTCCAAATTACCTACCCCTAGGTGTGGATATGAGTGTGAATGGTTGTGTGTGTGTGTTGCCCTGCAATGGTCTGGTGAGCTGTTCAGGGTGTACCCTATCTTCACCCACTGTCCGCTGAGATAGCCTCTCTCTCTTACTCTGTCTCACTCTCTCTCTCTCTCTCTCTCTCTCTCTCTTTCTCTGTCTCTCTCTCTCTGTCTCTCTCTCTCTCTCTCTCTCTCTCAGTGTGTGTGTGCGTGTGTGTGTTTCTTTTGAGGTATACATGCTACTTCTAATGTTCAACATTTGGTTGCAGTTCTCATTTAAGAAACCCTTCGCTCCTGCTGATGATGTTCTATATGGAC
>JBCNYH010000008.1:2155999-2172003 GCA_039654325.1 Tandanus tandanus | reverse complement strand
ATTTAAACCAGGAGAGGGCCGTTCCCTTAATTCCAACAACATTTTCTAATCTGTCAAGGAGAATTGTATGATCAATATTGTGAAAGGCTGCACTAAGGTCAAGTAACACAAGCAGGGAGACACAGCCGTGGTCAGAGGCCACCAGTAACGAGTGCTATTAAGTAACACCTTAACGAGTGCTGTCTCAGTCATCTGGCTCCTGGTGTACTGCCAAGATCCTAGATAGTTAAGCTTTGTGCACAAACTGCTAGATGGCAGCCACATGTTCACTCATTCATTCCCACTAGGGTCGTGGGGAAGCTGGAGAAAAACACTGGGTAAAAGCGGGGTACACCCTGAACAGCTTGCCAGTCCATCGCAGGGTCAGCATACACACATATGACCATTCACACTCACACTCACACCTAAGGGCAATTTGGAACAGCCAATTAGCCTACTGTGCATGTCTTTAGACTGTGGGAGGAAACCGGAGTACCCAGAGGAAACCCACGCATTTTGAGATGTGGCTGCAACTGCTGCCGGAAAATATGTGAAAACTGGCGTGCTGAACTCTAGAACACAGAAAAATTTGTCACAAGAGGGGCGCACTTTTAAAGTGCCAGCATGCTGCATGTGTGTGTGTTTGTGTGTACGCACGTGCGTGACCTGCAGTTACTGACAGTTTTAAACTGCTTTTTAAACTGAAATAATATCTTAGGCACACGTCTTGCTTTTGGTCTTCTGATTTGAAAAGAGCTAAGAATTTGTTGAACACAGTGATGAAAATTATTTCGCTGTACTGTAAAAAGTGTTTAAACAGTCACGATTTAAAAATGACCCTCAAAATGATTTTTAAATGATTTTAAAAAGTATTTTTGTATATTTGAGGATTGTATTGTCCTCTATGGAGCGATTCATGGTACATCTGTCAGTCAGAGGTTCGCCATTTCAATTCTACAAGTTCTGTTGACTCGAAAGTTTCATGGTCAGAACCAGCACACATTTTTCTCCGTTTTGATGTAACTTTTATTGGTGTAGAGTGAAAATTATGGGAGTAGGAGCGAGTTAAAAAAACATTTTCCAAGATAATCTTCTCTCCTGTGCCACTCTGCCGATGACATCACGCACTCTGGCCCAGAACATTCCATGCAATAGACACCCATTATAAATACACAAACAGACTCAGAAATCCTTATGACACTTGATCAAAGATTAAGAGAAAATAGTAGAAGGTAGCAAAAAGCCATTTTGACCGTTGAAAAGTTCAACCAAGTTTCTATGTGAAAGTTCTTGGCGAGGCATCAAAGTGAGGTGAGTTTCATGATTGTTTCTCAACCTCTTCCCATTCATTTCAATGGGATTTTTTGGCGTGGCTTTTGGGTATTTGTGTCGCCATGGAAACACCAATAAAAGTAATAGCACACTTCGCTGTGCCGAGACGCATGTTTGGTATATACATTGCATGGGTGCACTTTGCCATTCGGGCTGCATTAAGTGCGACAGAAGAAGAATAAGAGAGGGCGTTTCTGTGTGGAGTTTCCATGTTCTCCCCGAGATTGCATGGGTTTCCTCAAGATACTCCGTTTTTTTCTCACAGTCATCAGGACATGCACAGTAGGCTAACTGGCTGTTCAAAATTGCCCCTAGGTGTGAGTGTGAGTGTGAATGGTCATGTGTGTGTTGCCCTGTGATGCTCTGGAGAGCAGTTCAAGGAGTACGCTGCCTTCGCCCAGTGTTGGCTGAGATAGGCTCCAGCCTCTTCACGACCCTAATAGGATTAAGCGCTTAGCAAATTGATAGAGTGAGTGAGTCAACTTACCTCACTCTGCATGTGCAGTGATTGGTGAGGTTTGTTTACAGTTTATCAAACAGGCTGATGATTCTTGTGAAAGTTCATGATATAAAACCTCCTGAATGCATCAGAAGTGATAATAATTGTCATTCAAGTCCAGGGTAGTTTATCAAATAGGCGAGGTGTAAATATCTGGCAAATTCACATATATTCAATAACGTCCACTTACCTACTAACCTTTCCTGTTTTTATCAGCGATGCTGTATAGACCAGGAAGCTTCTCTCTGCCTGTAGCCAGTTTATCAATCCATGACAACTTTTTCCATAGCTTGCAAATTTGTTTCGATTTCTTTGTCAGTTTGTCACGAGACTCCTCTGTTGTATTCCATTGTCTTTTCTTTTATATTGCCGAACTGCTTAATCCTCTTAGGGTCACGGGGAGCCTGGACCCTATCTCAGCTAACACTCAGCTAAAGCAGGGTACACCCTGAACAGCTCACCAGACCATCACACATGCAACCATTCACACTCACACCTAGAGTCAATCTGGAACAGCCAGTTAGCCTAATGTGCATATCTTTGGACTATGGGAGGAAACCGGAGTACCTGGAGGAAACCCACGCAAGCATGGAGAGAACATGCACACTTCATACAGAAACGGCCCTGCCGAGCCTGGGACTCATATCCAGGACCTTCTTGCTGTTAGGCGGTCTATGCCACCGTGCCACCCTCTATACAGGTAAGGTGTTAGTCTGCATTGACCTTGTTTGGAATCCGTCCATGATTAGGGAGGGCTGGCTGGTAGCTCTCTGGACTGCATGGGTGCATTATTTAGATTATTGGTTATAAAAGGTGCAATTTATGTAAATGGTCCTAATTGCGCTAATTAGATTCCTATGGTTCTTTCAAATGGTCAGAGATGCTCGTCATTCTGAGAAGCCTGATATTAGTTAAAGAACTAAACAGGATGAGCACAGTGGGCCCTTTACCTCAATTATAGCCTCAGCCCCTGACATACTGACACAGATACAAAATTGCTCTTTACCCAAAGCCCAACCGCATCATGTCCTGAGAATGCCTGTTGTTCATTCCGCGTCACTGTTTTTTAATTCTCTGTGTCACAGTGACCCACAAAAGGAACATATGCAGTGCAGTACATGTCACAGTCAGCCACCCAATGTTTCCCTTTCCCACTTTATTTTCAAGGATCCATGCTGTGACCTTTTGTCCTCATGTATGTTTTTCCTGATTATTTTTTCTAGATATATGTAGGACGGAATAGAGTGCAATTTTGAGGACGAATGAGTAAAGATTGTTTGCTTCAGGCAGAAAAAAAGGTTACTGTGACACAAAGAAAAATATGGGACATTGTAGAAACAGAAGAAAAAAGAAAGAAAGAAAGAAAGAAGGACAATAAGAAAAAATATATATTGTATATTGGTGGTGGTGGTGGTGGTGGGAGAGGGGGGGGGGGCACGGTGGTGTAGTGGTTAGTACATCCGCCTCACAACAAGAAGGTCCTGGGTTCACGTCCCTGGTGTTTCTATGTGGACTTTGTATGTTCTCTCCTTGCTTGTTTGGTTGTGACTGTTAAATGGTTGTGTGTGTGTTGTCCTGGCAAGCTATTCAGGATGTACCCTGCCCTCACCCAGAGTTGGCTGAGATGGGCACCAGCCTCTCCACGACCCGAATTAGGATTAAGCGGTTCAGAAAATGAATGAATGATATGTAGGATGGAATTTAGAGGACGAATGAGTAAAAATTGTTTGCTTCTGGAGGAAAAAAGGTTATTGTGACACATGAAGGAAAATATGGGACATCATAGAAAAGAAAGAAAGAAAGAAAGAAAGAAGGACAGAGGATAAGAAAGAATATATATTGTATATGGGGGGGCAACATGGTGGTGCAGTGGTTAGCATGTCAGGCTCACAATCGCCTCATAAAAGGAAGGTCCTGGGTTCACATCCCTCGTGTTTCCATGTGGAGTTTGCATGTTCTCTCCTTGCCTAGTTTCCTCAGGGTACTCTGGTTTCCTCCCAGAGTCTTAAAACATGCACATTAGGCTAACTGACTGTTCCAAATTGCACCTAGGTGTGAGTGTGAGTGTGAATGGTTGTGTGTGTGTTGGCTCTGCGATGGATTGGCGAGTTGTTCATGGTGTATCCCGCCTTCGCCAAGTGTTGGCTGAGATAGGCTCTATTCTCCCCGTGACCCTAATAAGATTAAGTGGTTTCAATGAGGCAATGAGTTACTGATCCGAAAGTCAGCGATTCAATCCCCACTATCACCACAGTTGGGCCCTTGAGCGAGGCCCTTAACCCTAAAGTGCTCAGTTGTATAAAAATGATAATTGTAAGTCGCTCTGGATAAGAGCATCTGCCAAATGCTGTAAATGTAATGCAATGTATGTGCTATTATTGTTCTACAGTATATAAAATGTGTATTCGTTCACTCATTCGTTCATTTTCTGAAGCGCTTATTCCTAATTAGGGTCGCGTGGATACTCGTGCCCATTTCAGCCGACTCTGGGCGAGGGCAGAGTACACCCTGGACAGCTCACCAGGCCATCGCAGGGCTATATAAAATGCTTATATACAGAACATTTCCTGCGGTAGGTCCACAAGATGTCTCTTCTGACTTGAACAGTATCTGAAGTGACCTATTGGCCTTTCTGGTGGATAACTGAGTGCTTTGTGTGCTTCAGTGACTCTGAATCCCAGTCGTGGGAATTTTTTTGGCATTATCAGCACTGAAGTTCTCATAGCTCAGGCTGTTGCTTAGCAATGTGAAGAAGGGCAACAGGACAATACACAAAAATCTATCACCAATAGAGGGCAGCTCACACCTTCTCTCTGTCAGTTTCACCAGAACTCACTTCAGGACAATGGATTCCCCGTGTGGTGTGACACTTCCTTGAAAATGTGAGAACAAAAAACAAATGCAAACACAAATTTACATGAACAAAAGACCGTTTCATTGAAAGTGCTTTAAAGGAAATTTCGAATTATTTTCTTTTAAGGAAAAAATAAAAACAACAACAAAAGCTTCAACTTCCCTAGATTTCTGTCGTCCAGTTTTGTATTCACAAAATACTTCATGTACCCACCAATGGTTATTACCGAGGAAGAAATTACTTTTACTTAACCCAACAGATAGCGTTATTATTATATTCATCATCCATTCATTAATTTTCCAAGCCGCTTAATCCCAATTAGGGCCGTGTGGAGGCTGGCGCCCATCTCAGCCGACTCTGGGTGAAGGCGTGGTAAATCCTGAACAGCTTCGCCAGACCACTGCAGGGCAACATGCTTACAACCATTCACACTCTCACTCACACCTAGGGGTGATTTGGAACAGCCAATTAGCCTACTGTGCATGTTTTTGGCTTGTGAGAGGAAACCGGAGTACCCGGAGGAAACCCATGCAAGCACGGGGAGAACATACAAACCCCACGGGACTCTCACGGACTGCACACAAAGGGCCTTAATCAGAGAGGCAACAAAGGTAACCCCGAAGGAGCTGGAAAACTACACAGCGGAGACTGGTATATCTGTCCACACTCCACAGAGCTGGGGTTTACAGAAAATAATAAAGGAAGTTTAGATCTCACAGAAAAGCATGTGAGAGACTCTCCAAATGTATGGAAGAAGGTTCAAAGATCATATACGGCTAAAAAAATTTACTTTATGTCTATCAAGTAAAGCATAATAATACCTCTTATCACCTCAAGAACACCATCCCCACAGTGAAGCATGGTGGGGGCAGTATCATGCTTTGGGGATGTTTTTCATGGGCAGGGACTGGAAAACTGGTCAGAATTGAGGGAATGATGGATGGATGGTGCTGAATACAAAGAAATTCTTGAGGAACAGAACAGAACAAGAGCTGGAGTAGTTTTGCTTTGAAAAATGGGCAAACATATTAATGGATTGATATTGAAGCTTATAGAGACATACGCTAAGAGACTTGCTGCTGTAATTGCTGCCAAAGGTGGCTTTTTAAGCGTATTGCATGTTTTACTATTTCTAAGCCTATGGAAGGTATAATATATATAACAACACAAGAAAGCATGTGTTACATAAAAATAAATAGAAAGGTTTCAGAATTAAACAAGGTCTTGTAATATTGCATAATTACTAATTTATAGAATGTCACTTTTTTACTGTTAAGCACTTTGCTGTAGTTTCACATACAGCAGATGCTGTACGCACTCATGATGATAAAGAGGAAGTGAAGTGGAAAATGCGGGTACATTTGATGATGATACGTGACAAGACGCTATGATACAAAGCGACAAACCACGAAAACATTGAAACATCTTTTTTTCTGCTTTAGATGGAAGGTTAGCTGTTTCTGTGTCATCTATTTCCAATTTGCATTTTGAATCTGTGGAGTGTCTCAGAACTCCTTGAAGCTGTGAGGAACACAGTGCACAGCGGTAAGTCAACTTTACATTTTTTTACACACACACAAAAAAAAATGAATTAATATGAGCTGGTAAAGCCTGTGTTCATCCAGGAAGTTGTATTCAGGACCCAAAATTTCGTGAAATGAAACAGCTCTGACAGTGCTAGCGGACCGCATCAGATTGGGATGATGATGATACTCCTCCAGGCACTTGTGCATTTATTTTAAGAATGATTGGTGCCCCAGACGGCTCAGTTGTAGACGGTTAGGACTGACAAAAACGATAGAGCTGAACAGCTTTTTCATAATAGATGACAAGAGAGTGCCACACTTCTATCCTCCACCATCAAATCATTAGTGAGTGTGTTAACAGTGGCAGTGTGGGGGAACGTGTTTATAAAGAGTGTTTATTATAAACCTATTCCTCCAATTGGACTGAGTGATGCTCAACATCATCATGATATCAGACTTTCCAGGTAATTACAGCTGAACTGCAGTGAGCTAATTAAGCTTTATATACAACTGGAGGCACTACGACAGGTTACGAGCGCGTACGACATGAAAGCTGCCTGCTTGCCATATTATGACTCCCTAGTAACTGTCAAACTAGTAGTAACACATTCCCTGCCAGCATTTTTTCTAAAAAGCCAGTACCATGTAGCAGTTAGCATGTTCGCCTCACAGTGGACTCACGATTCCCAGACTTGGGTATTTTTGTGTGGAGTTGCGTGGGTTTCCTCTGGGTACTCCGGTTTCCTCCTAAAGTCATAGGACATGCACATTAGGCTAACTGGCTATTCCAAATTGCATCCAGGCATTCTCTCTCTCTCTCTCTCTCTCTCTCTCTCTCTCTCTCGCTGTGTGTGTGTGTGTGTGTGTGTTGGCCCTGCAAGGCTCTGGAGAGCTGTTCAGGGTGTACCCTGCTTTCACCCAGTGTCAGCTGAGATAGGCTCCTCGCAACCCTAGTAGGATTAAGCAAATTTGTTTGCCTAATTGTTAATTCATTCATTCATTCATTCTTTTTCTGAACCGATGAATCCTATTAGGGTTGCAGGGAGGCTGGAGCCTATCTCAGCCAACTCTGGGCAGAGGTGGGGTACACCCTGCACAGATAGCTAGACCGTCGCAGGGACAACACACACACACAACCATTCACACTTACACTCACACCTAAGGGCAATATGGAACAGACAATTTGCCTCATGTGCATGTCTTTTGACTGTAGGAGAAAACCAGAATGCCTGGAGGAACCCACGCAAGCACAGGGAGAACATGCAGACTAATTCCACACAGAAACGCCCTTACAGAGCCCAGGACTCTGATCGAAAACCTTCTTGCTGTGAAGCAGATGTGCTAACCACTACTATAAATAATGCATTTAACCATTTCATAAGAAAATATGGGCAAATTTTTAATAATGCCGGACCAAAAGTTTCAGAAATCAAGACTTAAGCAGCAGCAATGCCTGATACACCGGAGCTAAATAATTCTATTCAATATCAGTTCAATTCAGTTTTATTTGTATAGCACTTTTTATAATCAACACTGTCACAAAGCAGCTTTATGTACATAGTAAATCAAATTTGGTAAAGAATTTAAACTTATGATTTTAAACATTTCTCGATGAACCCTGTGCATCCCTAATGAGCAAGCCTGTGGCGATGGAAAAAACTCCCTCAGACAACATGATGAGGAAACCATGAGAAGAACCAGACTCAAAGGGAAACCCTTCCTCATTTGGGTGCAGACCTGTGAGAGGGTGTTCTCTGCCCTCGCCCTGAGTCAGCTGAGATGGGCGCCAGCCTCCCTGCGACCCTAATTAGGATGAAGTGCTTCAGAAAATGGATGATTAAATATGCATACTAAGGCGGAACGATGGTGCAGCGGTTAGCACGTCGGCCTCACAGCAAGAAGGCTATGAACACACAGTGCATTACAGCTTGATGTGGATGGGTCTGGCTAACCACAGGCTACTCTAGGGTGTTAATGTTGTGGCTGATCAGGGTATCTGATAATCAACGGTTAGTATTTTAGCCCATTATGAGAACTATGTACAGCTGCTTTCACCCTTTAATGTAATAGCCTTTGGTCATGCTACAGATAGGCGCTAGCTGGTGGGTGGGATTAGCTAGAACTAAATGGCGAGAAAACGTGGTATGACCAGCTGCTGCACCAATGTTTGTTTTAATATAAATGATGTGGTTGGTATCTTATGGTCCTACATGATGCTTCTTAAACTGTATTAATTAATTGATTAGTTTATCTCATTGGTTGGTTTGTCTCAGGTGATGGAGTGCAACAGCAGTACGGTGTTGAATGGATCCGTCCAAGGCCTTATTAATTTCAAGCGTGTGGCCTACACACCCGTGCTCATCTTAGGCCTCATCCTGAACATCTCAGCCTTGTGGTGCTTCACCCGCACCCGCCAGTGGACAGACACTCACATCTACATGCTGAACCTCCTGTTTGCAGACCTCTTACTGACTATTTTCTTGCCCTTCCGAATATACGAGGCCTTCAGTCCAATGACGCCGACGGGATTCTGTACGTTCCTGATAGTCGTGCATTACCTGAACATGTACGCTAGCATCTTTATCATCACAGCCATCAGCATCCATCGTTTTATGGTTGTGAGTCTGAAGAAGAAAACCTCAGAGAGAAGGAGAAAGAAGATAGCGATTGGGATATGTGCATTTATCTGGATCCTAGACGTGGCACTTTGTATAATTTTCAGACAGAACATGTATCCAGACCAGCTAAAGACATGCTACGAGCGAGACGGAAATAAAAAGATGACGCTTGAGTTCTTATTGGTTCTGGAGGTTTTGGGGTATCTGCTGCCCATAATCTTGATCATGACGTGTTCTGTACAAACAATCTGGATGGTCCTGAAGTCATTAAAGGACATCCGGGAGCACACGGAGGAAGAATTGATCATCCAAAGGAAAAGTGCTGTGGCTATAATCACGGCAAACATGCTAGTTTTCACTGTGTGCTTTACCCCCATCCATGCTGGGTATTTGCTAAGACACTTTTATGATGAAAGCTGTAAATTTGTTCATATCTTTTATGACATCTCTGAGTGGTTAGCAACAACAAATTGCTGCTTGGATTCTGTGGGATACTACTTCCTGTTAAAAAAAGTTTTAAGAGGCAAGAAATAGCATAATTATAATAACAATAATAACAATAATGGGCGTCATGGTGGCGTAGCGGTTAGCCCAGTGTTGGCTGAGATAGGCTCCAGCCCCCCCGATCCCAATAGAAGGGTTAGGTAGTTTGGTAAATGAGTGAGTGAGTACACCCCAAATTTGTTGGATTAATTGTTCATTCATTTGCTGAACCGCTTAATCCTACTAAAGTCGCAAGGAGGCTGGAGCCTATCTCAGCCGACTCTGGGTGAAGGCAGGGTACACCCTGAACAGCTCGCTAGTCAGTCACAGGGCCAACACACACACAACCATTAACACTCACTCTCACACCTAGGGGCACTTTGTAACAGCCAATTAGCCTACTGTGCATGTCTTTGGACTGGAGGAGGAAACCGGAGTACCCAGAGGAAACCCACACAAGCACAGGGAGAACATGCAAACTCCTTCAAGGAACATCCTTGCGGAGGCCAGGGCTCGAATCGAGGACCTTCTTGCTGTGAGGCGGTGTGTGTGTGTGTGTGTGTGTGTGTGTGTGTGTGTGTGTGTGTGTGTGTGGTTTTTTATGGGGCTTGGGCAAAAATTAAAAGGGGAAGAAACTCTTTGCTTTCATTTCTTTGTAACAGAGCGTAACACCCCAGCCATGTACTCTACTGACCTGGCTTACATCCTGTGTGTGGTTAATTACCCAGGCAGAGCTGAGCTGGACCAGAGTACATACGTGGCCTACAAATATTATTTTGAGCGTCAAGTTGCCCCATGCACTTTGTAAGCTTTCATCTTTTATGGTTTAACTGTTGTTCCTGTCGAATGCTTGCGGCATCTATTTCACTGGGGCTGGTTTATAAGTGTAGAATGTCACCTGTGGTAAATGTGGCATCCTATGACACATTTAATGCCATTTAATGTCATGCTCTTCAGTCTTACCAATTCTATTGCCAAGGGGCTTCTATGGAAATTTTTATGTGCATGTTCGGAAATGGTGTGGATGGAACACTTGTGCTGAATCGTTAGGAGGGGTTTCCACATACGTGTATGATGAACGCGAGAGGAGGGTAGTGGTTAGCACGTCTGACTCACAGCAAGAAGTCCTGGGTTCGAGTCCCGGGTTTGGCGAAAACGTTTCTGTGCTTTCTGTTTCCTTTGGGTAAAGACATGCACATTAGGCTAACTGGCTATTACAAATTGCCCCTAGGTGTGAGTGTGAATGGTTTTGTTTGTGTGTTGGCCCTGCGATGGACTGGTGAGGTATTCAAGGTGAACCCTGCCTTGTGTCGGCAGAGATAGGCCTCCCCGTGATCCTACTAGAATTAAGTGGTTGAGAAAATGAAGATTAATGTTATTATTTGCATTGTACTTTTTTAATAAATGCATAAATTATTTATTAATTGATATAATATAATAAATCATCACTTATAATATTTATTAGGAATGTTGGATGCTTTGTAAAATAAATAATATATGATGAAATAAAAATGACCATAACATTAAATACGAATATGTTATGATAGTCTGCCCTCTTGTGGTCTTTTAATGAATTACAGCTCCACAGGTCATTTTATTGATTGGTAATAAATTATAATACATTTATTTAACTTTGCTACTGTTTCCTCTGCACATTAAACATATTACCATGAGGATACCACTTGCACTCATTTTACATTCGCTTAATGGACTCCATGCTACTGCGGTCATCAAAAATGCCTTACTCTCACTAAGGAGAAATTCTTGAACACTCTACATTCCTAATACATAATTAACTACTTCACTTAATGCACGCTCAACAATCACAGAACATCCACATTGTTTATTGATGTTGGAATGTAGCGTATACACTCATCCTCACTTTAATCGGAGCACCTGCACCGACGAGATAATCATTAACGCAGTTACCTAATTATTATGTGAGAGCTGTGCAACAGATAAAATCATGAGCTTCACTTGACCTTTAGATCAAACAGAATCGGAACCCTGGTGGTGGACGCCCGTGGTGGGGTGGTCAGCACATCCGCCTCACTGCAAGAAGGCCCTGGGTTTGAGTCCCTGGATAGGCAAGGGCGTTTCTGTGTGGAGTTTGCATGTTCTCCCTGTGCGTGGCGGGGGTTTCCTTCGGGTTCTCCGGTTTCCTCCGACAGTCCAAAGACATGCACAGTAGGCTAACTGGCTGTTCCAGATTGCCCCTAGGTGTGGATATGAGTGGGAATGGTTGTGTGTGTTGGCCCTGCAATGGTCTCGAAAGCTGTTCAGGGTGTACTCCGCTTGAGCCCAGTGTCGGCTGAGATAGGCTCCAGCCTCCCCGTGACCCTAATAGGATTAGGTGGTTTGGAAAATGAGTGACGGAGTGCTGTACCAGCTCAAACAGGTCCACTTGTGTTTTGGTAGGTAGTACGTAGATGCTAGGTGATTGGCGATACTAAATGCCCCCCAAGGTGTGAATGATGCAGGTGCTTCAAACCCACATTCCTGGACTAAGGAGTCCCTGTAACCCTGACCACAGGCGGATGGCGGTGGCACCAACCTGGATTTGAGGACTCCCAAGCGACTATCAACCTAAAGACCTGCATGTGAGCTAATTGCCCGGGCTCTCACGGGAGGGAGGGATAGCATACGCTCACCTTCCTGTCACTCACAGGGATCACCAGCCAATCATGGGCGTCTGAGAGCTCATTTGTACAAAGGGGTGGATATCGCTTTCACTCTGAGTCTGTTAGAAGGTCCTGGGTTCGAGTCCTGGGCTCGGCTCGGGGGTTTTTGTGTGAAGCTTGCATGCTCTCCCGATGCTTGCATGGGTTTCCTCCAGGAACTCCGGTTTCCTCCCACAGTTAAAAGACATGCATGTTAGGCTAATTGGCTGTTCCAAATTGCCCCTAGGCGTGAGTGAGGGTGTGAGTGGTTGTGTGTGTGCGATGGTCTGATGAAATGTTCAGGGTATACCCCGCCCTCATCCAGAGTCAGCTGAGATAGGCTCCAGCCTTGAATGAGATGATGGGAAGTGACTCAAGCTAGTTTTTTGCTCTCTCTAAACAATGGCTAACTCCAAAAAAAAAGAAAAGAAAAGAAAAAGAAAAAGCAAAGAAGGAGAAAAGCAGGGAGTTGAAATGCAGCCCCCATCACACCAGACTGGACGAGTTAATCGTTGTTTGCGTTAATTACGTGTTGCACGAGGAACAGCGAAGTAATTCGATTTGATGTGACCATCTTTCAAAACAGCACCACTTTCTGTTCATTACCAATCACGGCCCGGCCATGCTGCTATGGCGACGGAGCTCTCCATAGCAACAGAGATGCTGCGGTGTTGTCCTGTATTGGCCTCCATTCACCACTCGGTGTCATCCTGATGCGTATCCTGATTCAGTACAAATAAAAATCATTCAGTGTTAGAAATGGAGCGAAAAGAAAATAAGGAATCCATCGTGTTTATTAGAATGATAAAATATTCACGTCAATTTACAGACCAAAATAATTCTGTGCACGCCAAAATTTCCAAGAGTGTGTGTGTGTGTGTGTGTGTGTGTGTGTGTGTGTGTGTGTGTGTAATTGAGAGAAGGGTATACACAGGGTTTTTTAATACAAAAGAAAGAAAGAAAGAAAGAAAGAAAGAAAGAAATGTCTTGTACACTTGCATACATGTAGGATCTTCTGTACACATGGATGAGAAAAACAAGTTGTCACGATTTCATCTATGTACAATTCACTGAGTCACTGCTCGGACTATTTTTCTTCCTTCAGACTGAAATGTCCCTCAATTCTGAGTTAGTTAAAAAAACAAACAAAAAAAAAACATATATATATATATATATATATATGTAATAATAATAATAATAATAATAATAAAGGAATGAAAAAATGAGAAAAAGTCTTTTCCCCCCTTTCAGGAAAATAGAGTTCAAAGTTCTTCAGTTCAGATCAATACTGGATGATTCAGAAATTGCTTCCACCAAAAAACAAATTATATATATAAAAAATAATAATTTTTTTTTAATAAAAATAAGAAATACAATAATATATAAAAAAATAAAAATAAAAATAAAGGAAAAACTAAATAAAATTTTTGTAAATAATAATAAATAAAAATAAAATAATAATACATAAATAAATAAAATTATAAAACAAATTATAAAAATTCAAAATTCAAAATAAAGAAAAAAATAGGAAAAAAAAACTTAAATACAAATAAAATTAATAATAAAAAAGAAATAAAATAAAATAAAATGAAATAAAATAATAATAAATATAATCCTTCCATCACATGGTTGAATAAACCAGCCATCATTTCAGATCCCGAGAATGAAACACGCTTGTGCTTATATATACAGTAGTGTTTTTGATTTATAATCAGGGTCCATCGCTGTGCCTCCCATCCTCCCACCCCCTCCTCCCCCTCCCGGACTGAAGAGCAGTGCCTCGAGTCGAGGTAACGATATGGCAGTTGTGGTAAAGGCCGGCCGGACAGATTTACCGTACAATAGCACTTCCACCATCGGTGTAGCAGGACGTGCTACACGGAAGGACGTAAACACACCGGTTACATGATAACAGAAATATTCCGACTTACTAAAAGCGTGAGAGAAAAACAAAACAAATCCGTATATTAATGATAAAGTCGACGCCTTTTAATATAAACAGCATCCTATTAAATACAAAGGTACAGTTTGGCACTTGAAGTGCGTTGTGTTGAGGAACTGATCCACAAACGCTGGGATTAATCTTACATTCGAACCCATGACCTCATGACCTCATATGATCCGATCAGACATCCTTCTGTTATAGATCATTCTGGAAATGTTTGCATTGCAGTGACTCGGTTACAGGATGCATGCTGGGATGCCATTAATTAAACAACACAGTCATGTATCAGGGCTTTTGTTTTACCTTCGGACCAACTTTACATTCTGAAATACTCTCACTCACACATAGGGTCGCAGGGAGGCTGGAGCCTATCCCAGCCGACACTGGGCACAGGCAGGGTACACCCTGAACAGCTCACCAGGCCATCACAGAGCCGTTTTAAAATAGCGCAACTAAATACTTTGACTAGGGCAGCAAGGTCGTGTAATGGTTAGAGCAGCCGCCTCACAACAAGAAGGTCACGGGTTGGCGTCCTGGACTTGGTGATGGTGTTTTTATGTGGAGTTCGCATGTTCTCCCTGTGCTTGCGTGGTTCCACCTAACAGCAAGAAGGTCCTGGGTTTCAGTTCCAGGCTCAGCGCGGGCGTTTCTGTGTGGACTTCGTATGTTCTCCGCGTGCTTGTTCGGGTTTCCTCCAGGTACTTCGGTTTCCTCCCACAGTCCAAAGGCATGCACATTAGGCCATCTGACTGTGGCAAATTGCCCCTAGGTGGGGATGTGGGTGAGAATGGTTGTGTGAGTGTTGACCTGTGATGGTACTGGCGAGCAGTTCAGGTTTTACCCCGACCAGCCCAGTTTCGGCTAAGCTAGGCTCCACCCTCCCCGTGACCCAGGCAGTTCACTGACTGAGAGAGTGAGTGAGTGAGAAAGTGAGTGAGTGCGTGAATGAGAGCGTGAATGAGAGTGAGAGAGTGAATGAGAATGAGAAAATGAGTGAGAGAGTGAATGAGAGTGAGTGAATGAGAGTGAGTGAGAGTGAGTGAATGAGTGAGAGTGAAAGTGAGTGAATGCGAGAGTGAGAGAGTGAGTGAGTAAATGAGAGTGAGTGAGAGAGTGAAAGTGAGTGAATGTGAGAGTGAAAGTGAGTGAGTAAATGAGTGAGTGACTGAGTGAGAGAGTGAAAGTGAGTGAATGTGAGAGTGAGTGATTAAGTGAGAGAGAGAATGAGAGAGTGAGAGTGAGTGAGAGAGTGAATGAGAGAGTGAGAGAGTGAGTGAGAGAGTGAATGAGGGAGTGCGTGAGAGAGTGAGTGAGAAAGTGAATGAGAGAGTGAGTGAGAGAGTAAGAGAGTGAATGAGAGAGTGAAAGTGAGTGAGTAAATGAGTGAGTGACTGAGTGAGAGAGTGAAAGTGAGTGAATGCGAGAGTGAGAGTAAGTGATTGAGTGAGAGAGAGAATGAGAGAGTGAGAGTGAGTGAGAGAGTGAATGAGAGAGTGAGTGTGAATGAGAGTGTGTGAGTGAGAAAGTGAATGAGAGAGTGAATGAGTGAGAGAGAGTGAATGAGAGAGAATGAGTGAGTAAGAGAGTGAATGAGAGTAAGAGAGTGAGTGAGAGAGTGAGTGACAGAGTGAGTGAGAGAGTGAGTGAGAAAGTGAATGAGAGTGAGTGAGAGAGTAAGAGAGTGAGTGAGAGAGTGAGTGAGAGAGTGAGAGTGAATGAGAGTAAGAGAGTGAGTGAGAGAGTGAGTGAGAAAGAGAATGACAGAGTGAATGAGAGAGTAAGAGAGTGAGTGAGAGAGTGAGTGAGAGAGTGAGTGACAGAGTGAGTGAGAGAGTGAGTGAGAAAGTGAATGAGAGAGTGATTGAGAGAGTAAAAGAGTGAGTGAGAGAGTGAATGAGAGTAAGAGAGTGAGTGAGTGAGAAAGAGAATGACAGAGTGAATGAGAGAGTAAGAGAGTGAGAGAGTGAGTGACAGAGTGAGTGAGAGAGTGAGTGAGAAAGTGAATGAGAGAGTGAGTGAGAGAGTAAGAGAGTGAGTGAGAGAGTAAGCGAGTGAGTGAGAGAGTGAGTGAGAGAGTGAGTGAGAGAGTGAATGAGAGTAAGAGAGTG
>JBCNYH010000008.1:2134076-2145453 GCA_039654325.1 Tandanus tandanus | reverse complement strand
CACACAAGGTTGAGTTACAGAGATGGTAGATGAAGATTGGTCGTAGTGTCCTTGTTCGCCCAGTCTCGTCACAAAGTGCACTCACGGAGAGGAGGAGTGCGTCAGTGCATTCACGGAGAAATGGAGCGCGTCACTTATAGAGTGTATAAATGCTGTAGCACTTTAATTCTCCGCCCCTTAATCCCTCCCTTCCTTACTCTGTGCCTCCCTCATTGCCATAGTCACTCCTTCATCACTCCTTCATTCACTCACTCACTCGTTTACCAAACTGTGTAATCCTATTAGGGTTGCAGGAAGATTAGAGACTCTTTCAGCCATCACCGAGCGGAGGAAGGCTACACCCTAAACCGATCATCAGACCATTGCAAGTCTAACATATTCACAAACATTCACACTCACATCTGGACAATCTGGAACAGCCAGATAGCCTGCTGTGCATGTCTTTGAACTGTGGGAGGAAACCAAAGTACTCAGAGGAAACCCACGCAAGCACAGAAAACATGCAATCTCCACACAGAAAGCCCTCGCCAGGTCCAGGACTAGAATCAATGACCTTCTGGCATATGTGCTAAACACTACATCACCCTTCCACCCTGCAATGTAACACTGTAGCTTTAAATTTATGTTTATAGATTCCCTTTTTCATTTTCTCTCTCTTTCTCTCTCTCTCTCTCTCTCTCTCTCTCTCTCTCTCTCTCTCTCTCTGTGTCTCTCACACACACTCCCTCTCTCTCCCTCTCTCACACTCTCTCTCTCTCTCTCTCTCTCTCCCTCTCTCTCACACTCTCTCGCTCTGTCTCTCTCTCTCACACTCTTTCTCTTTCTCTCTCTCTCGCTCTCTTTCACTCTCTGTCTCTCTCTCGCTCTCTTTTTCTCTCGTTCTTTCTCTCTCTACCTCTTTCTCTCTTGTTCTCTCTCACTGTCTCTCTCTCTCTCACTCCTTTTCTGCAATCTCTCCTGTCTTCCATACTGTTTGATGTCCTTGATTTCCGCCACCATTTTCTCAATCCCCCTACCTCTGATCTCTTCTCCTCCCCTTCTCAGTCCTGCTTCTGCTGTAGCTTGTGTGTGTGTGTGTGTGTGTGTGTGTGTGTGTGTGTGTGTGTGTGTGTGTGTGTGGGCCCTCTGCGCTGATGGCCTCAGAAATATTTATTTCTATTTTAGTTTCTATTCTGAATCCCATTATCACACAACCTGCCTGCCGCTAACTCTTGACTTCTGCACTGCCGCAGTGTGCACCTGTTATCGATTCGGAGAACACAGCAATAAACCTTCAAGAAATTATATTTTGAGAGGAATATATGAAATATGGCTAGCTGCCACAACATTATCAGGTAGAACCTCTGCTCCTCCGCATCAAAACGAGTCAGTTGAGGGGGTACGGCCATCTGATTAGAATGCTTCCTGGTTGCCTCCCTTTAAAGGCGTTCCAGACACGTCCAAGTGTAAAGAGGCCCCAGGGTAGATCCAGAACTCACTGGAGGGACTGTGTATCCCATCTTGCCTGGGAACGCCCATGTCGGGTGGAACAGCGGCGATCTCCTGCTGAATAGCAACCTTAAGGGCAGCAAGAGTTTGGGGTGGATGAGTATACACTCGTGATTTAAGGTAGCAAAACAGAAAAAAATCACAAGAGGCGTGGTCAGGGGAACAGGCCGCCACCCGACATCACCATGTGACGAGATCACCCGATCCGGAAACATTTCCTTCAGCACTTCCAATGATCTTCCAGCTGTGTGGGTCGTCGCTCCGTCTTACTGAAACCACCCATTGGCTTCTTCAACATCAAGGGGTCTAAGTTGGGGTTGGGGCACCAACAAACCTGAGCACTGCCTCTCCTGCATCACTAAGGTTCATCTGTAACTTTTTCGATTTACCTTTGAAATGTGGGAGTATTTTTTTTTGGGTCACCCTGTAGCAGCTAGCGATGCCGTCAACGTTGTCTGATCTCTAAACAGGACGTATTGTGGGTCGGTCAACCTTGTGATTCTTCTGCCGTAGAGTGATTATACAATTCATCAACAAAGCCAAAGAATCAAGAGCGTCCCACTCAGGTTGACCCGGGCTCTCTGACAGGTGTTTTCAGACTGTCAATCAGACTGTTGAAAATAATGGCCGTTGTAACTGATGTTGAGGAGAAACTCCAAGCTAGTCGGAGTACTGCTGTGAGGAATCTTCAGATCTTCGGCTGAGCATCTAGAAGGAAGAATCTATTTGATGTACAACATTTGCTATTAGGGTTGCGGAGGAGGGTGGACCCTATCTTAGCTGACCCTGGGCATATCTCTTGACTGTGGGAGGAAACCGGAATACCTGGTTGAGTTCCCACGCAATCGGGGAATAACATGCAAACTCCACACAGAAACGCCCTCCCCGAGCCCGGGACTCGAACCCAGGACCTTCCTCTTGTGAGGTAGACGTGCCAACCATGCTTAACTCAAGTCAGCCTCAAACACACATTTTCATCCAGCACGAGAGCATCATCGGCATATGATTTCGGGTATCACCGCTTCACACTCCTGTCTCTAAGTTGCTGTCTCTCACCACTCTCAAGTACCTTCAACCAACATCACCTTCCTCTTCAGCTCAGTCGGAGGCCTCACTTCACAATATAGCTCTTTAGGGAGCAGCTGAAGCACACTAGGAGTCAACAGAGTATTATATAAAACTCGAACTCACTCTGATTGTCATTCCGTCCTGCTACACACCACTCTCTACCTCAGGGGTTTTTTTATTCACTTTTAACGACGCATGTGGTAATGCATCACTTGGTTATCAAAGGATGAAAGGACACGGGTTTTCCCAAACCTCAAAGCGCTCCCCCTACCCTCCCCATTCGACAAAACGAACAAAAGACGGAAAAAGGGCTTGAAAAGGATTGAAGAGGAAAAGGAAAGAGATGCGGGTTTGAAATCTGAAAAGACACCTTCGCTTATGATATCAGTCAGTTATGGAAGCTGAAACCATACCGCATCTCTTCTTAAAGTCGAACCCCCACCCCCCCACACACAGCCCCCACCGCCCCCACACCCCCTACCGCCCCCACCATTTTCTGACATCAGACAGCACCGAAAACACTCACACTCATGAGAATTACATCTCAGCCCACGTCCGAGGTCATGGACACATGGACTCTTTGAAGTGATGGTCCTCTTTGATGTGCGGTGGCCATAAGGACAACGCCGCGCACTCAGACGCCACTGTATCTTCTATACCATGACGCTTTAATGGCAGTGCAGACTCCAGATCTTTCCTACAAATCAGGATATACGGACTGAAAGGTGGCCAGTTTCTTTGGCTGTCGGGACGGAAGCGAGGCTGATGTGCGTTCGCTCTGGCTCATGGACATGATGCGTACGCCTGCAGCTTCGCTTACGTTAGACTCGAATGAAGAATTTTTTTCCTTCCTTGCTGGAAGGGGTTTAAGATAAATCTTTCATTTTACTGAAAGATACTGTTTGCTGCTTGTCCTTTTTTCTTGATGGTGTCGAGATTTATTATGAAGTACAAGGTGCTTCTCAGTCTTAACTGATACATTCCTACCATTACGCAGACACAATCGCTTTGGGCCTGAACAGCACTCAGCCCCCTCAAAGTAATAACATACAGTATGCTGTCCAATTATATTATCAACATTTACAAGTGAAATGACTTCTAGAGAAAATACATTACATTTTAAAAATGATAGCTTTTCAACCCTGACTCCTTTCACTTTACCAACATGGAACTATTAAGGCTGATATTATTTTAGCGCAATATTGCTCCATTATTCCTCTTCCTGTCTAAGCACTGGAGCCGAGGTGCAGCTGCCTGATAATATTAAGAGCCTTAAATGAACGCAAGGCAAGAAAATGAAATGAAGTGCATTTGTTAAATGCTACAGTGAGCTGGCGATCCACATCCTGTGTTAGACATTAAGTGTCAGGAAGACGTACTTTATTGGTCGGCTTACTCTAATAGGCTTGGACCTAGATTCGTTCCTAATCGAACTCACTCGATTCTTTTAAATAAATAAAAACAGTAATAAAATTGAACAAATTGGATGAGTTTAATAAAATAAACCTTCATACATAAAGGGCGGCATGGTGGTGTAGTGGTCGGCACGTCTGCCTCACAACAAGAAGGTCCTGGGTTCGAGTCCTGTGTAGAGGTTGCATGTTCTCCCCATGCTTGCGTGGGTTTCCTCCAAGTACTCCGGTTTCCTCCCACATCTTGCAACTTTAGGTATTAAAGGTTGTGCTGTGAACTGCGTGGTGTCAGACACTACAGTGCAACCTTAGATATCTTAATGTTTGAAAAGGGTGGCACGGTGGTGTAATGGTTAGGGTGCTGTGCTCATGATCACAAGATTGTGGGTTCAAATCCCTGTTAGACTCCCTCCGTACTAAAACCCCTGGGCAAGGTCTTAACCACAAGTGTGCCTCTGTCCACCCAGCAGAATTAATGGGTACCAGTAAAAATACTGGGAAGGTAATCTGAGGTGTACTAGCGTCCCGTCCAGGAGGAGATAAACTCCTAGTCACTTCATGCTACGGAATCAGGCCGAGGATAAGCTCTGGCCTGACGAGCCAGCAGGCTCAGGTGTCAAAACCCAAAGGACTTTACCTTTACTTTACCTATATTATCTGAATAGGGCGGCATAGTGGTTAGCAAGACTTGTGTGAAGACTTGTGTATGTGTTGCCCTGTGATGGTGTGGCGAGCTGATCAAGATGTACCCTGTCTTCGCCCAGTGTTGGCTGAGATAGGCTCCAGCCTTCCTGCGCCCCTAATAGGATGAAGTGGTTCAGCTAATGAGTGAGTGAGTGAGTGAGTGAGTAAAATAAGATAAAATGTTTATGTACTGAGTTCTAAGGTAAATAAGACCATCAAATACCACTTTTCCCTCCATGTTTAACTTTTGGGATGTTCAGAACGGCACCATTTATGACCGTTAAACTTAATTTGGAAAATAAGCTGCCTGGCACTGAGAGCTGTATGAATCTGCAATGCTATTAAGAGCTTTAAACACCAAGCGGCGGATTTTAGAATCAATTCTGAATAAAGGAGTTCCAAATAAGGAGTTTGAAAGAAAGGAGCTCATAAGCACTGAGATTACTCCTTATTTATCACCTTCTTTGGGATATAAAGGCAAAACACCACCAAAACTTCCACTTAATCCACATTTATGCTCCTGCCTAAGACAGCATGCATTATAGAATAGTTATAATGGAACCGTAGTGTATAGCTTTAATAACCGGGACCATTAACTTTTCATTTATTCTGACGCTGCATGTATTAAACACTAAATCTGCAAACAGTGCTCCAAAAAAATGCATCATATGCTGTTATGAGACTCGTGTACAATTATATAAGTATCATTTCTTACAAAGCAGAGCGGTACGGTGGCGCACTGAAGTGGTTAGCACATCCGCCTCACAACTAGGAGGTCCAAGTCTCGAGCTCGGCGAGGAAGTTTCTGTGTGGAGTTTGCATGTTTTTCACGTGCTTGTGTGGGTTTCCTCTGGGTACTCTGGTTTCCTCCCACATGCACATTAGGTTAATTGGCGGTTTCAAACTGCCCCTAGGTGTGAGTGTGACTGTGAATGGTTGTGTGTGTGTTTGCCCTGCAATGGTCTGGCGAGCTGTCCAGGGTGTAACCCGCCCTCGCCCAGAGTCGGCTGAGAGTCCTAGGCTTCCCACGATGTACTCAGAAGATGTTATTATGATCCAAACCGATCTTACTCCGATTTGTACCAATGTTGTTCCGATGTGTCTCTGATATTGTTAAAAAATTGTATACGAACATTACACCCATCAACAGACTTATACCAATGTTACACCGATCAGAACATGTGTGTTCCGACAATCACCAATTTTCCCCTGTTTTCTCAATGCACTCTGAACACAAAAAATACAAAATTTTCCAACATTCTATTAAAAAAACCCAACTCTTCCCCAAAGTTTTCCCCAGAATTCTCCGATGTCCTCCAATGTTCTCTGATGTGTTTTTCCGATGCGTACCGATGCTCTCCGATTTCCTCCGATGTAATCGGGGTAAATCAGGATCACGGTCGGTATGGTGCGTCTGCACCTTTAAGGGCAAATGTTTTAGTTCCACGACAATAAAATAAGAATGTTTCGGTGTCTTTCTGTCTGTTGCAGATTGCAGCAGTCGTCCCAACTGCTGAGAAGATTTCCTCTATAATCACCTCGGCAGAGCTCGCATGATAACCAGTTCCACCCTTCTGCTCAAGTGCTCTCAAAGCTCTGGATAGGAAACCCTGCTGCTGTTCTGTTCCACTTCTACAACTCATTTCAAAACGCTGAGACAATTCGAAAAGCTGCTCAGGATTTGGAATTCACACCGCCGAAACCCAGACACGGTCCAACAGACAGAAGCTTTGTACAGCTCACTTTTCTGAACTGGAACTTTATATGCATTCCGGGCGAAAAAAAGGAAACAAAGAAGTCATCTGGATTTTCATTACTTAAATTCCTCGTAAATATCTAAAGTGTTTTCTCTTCCAATATCAGTTCATTCTGGATGGATATAAAGGTTTCCTGGTGAAACCCCTGTAGCTCATGGGGTTTCTACCTCTTATTCACCTGTTCTACAGCTTGTTCTGGTTCTGTGTCTGTTTATAATACCAATAACAACAACAACAACAAGACCACGTGACCAGGAACAATCTTATGAATACGTGATAACCTGGCAGCACAAAACACACTTGTAGAAAGAGGAAAACTCCAAGATCCGATGTTAAGAAAGACAATTTAATTAGAAATAATTAAATTGGTTTCTGGAAGGTTGGCCTGCGATGGTCTGGCGAGCTGCTCAGGGTGTACCCTGCCTTCGCATGTTCAGAAACTGGTTCTGTAACTGTTAATTACTATTTTCTCAAAAGTAGCATTTCCTGATTAGCGACATACAGAGTGATGTAACTCAGTTCGTTTTCATGCTATAATCATGTTTTATACCTCATTCTGAAGCAGATTCAATTCTCTTTCCAAATATACCAATATATGAATATAACAGTCTCATATTATGCTGGAGTGGGTCACTTATTATCTGTTCATTATAAATAATGTATGAATGATTTCCGGTTCCGTTTCTCGCACATTCAGATACACAGCTACAAGAACTGGGTCTGTATGAACAGGGACTTCTGGGCTGTAATACATTTATCCTGCATTTAATTTGACAGTGAAGAAGTGTTGTTCTATCTTTTGTTGCAGTACATAAACATCACTCAGGAGCATATATATATGTTGCCACGGTAACATCACTGGTGTTTTGCACCTACATCGATCAGCCATAACATTAACACCACCTTCAATCAAAACATGCAGGCTTTTTATTGGTACCTAGATTAATTAATTAAAACTACAGAAGTTTATCACATCTCAAAAATTCAGTCTTTTTGTTTAATAGCTTTTGGTGTAAAATGTGAAAAACTGGGTGGGGGGTTGATATAAAGGGTTATGGTAAACTGGGATGGTTCAATTTCTTTCAGGCAACATTGGTTCATTCATTCATTCATTTTCTAAGCCGCTTAATCCTAATTAGGGTCACGGGGTGGCTGGCGCCCATCTCAGCCAACTTTGGGTGAGGGTAGGGTACACCCTGGACAGCTCGCCAGGCCATCGCAGGGCCAACACACACACACACACAACCATTCACACACACACACTCACACCTAGGGGCGATTTGGAACAGCCAATTAGCCTACTGTGCATGTTTTTGGACTGTGGGAGGAAACCAGAGGACCCTGAGGAAACCCACGCAAGCAAGGGGAGAACATGCAAACTCCACACAGAAACGCCCGAGCTGGGAATCGAACCCAGGCCTTCTTGCTGTGAGGCGAACGTGCTAACCACTGCGCCACCTTGCCGCCATCATTGCTTCAATAGTGTTTTAATTTTTTTAATAGAGATCACTGTGTTTAAAAAAAACAAAAACCTTATGCGGTTTCTAAAAGAGTTAGAAGCTGATTTATTCCATCAGTATTCCATGACAGCCGAAGCTGAGACGGAAACTTGTAAGAGAACCTTCTGCTGGGGTTTTTAGTATGCTGCCTTCGTTGCTGGCACTGGTCCAGCTTTCTGTTGCTGCTCCACTGAAAAACATGTAATATCTTTGTCCTGTCTGCAATCATATTGTAGTCAATAGTCATTTTCATAAACAGAGAAGATCGTCCACAGGCAATATCATAATGTTCAATTAGATTTCTATCCCCCCCATGCAGCGATGATGACTGTTGATATCAAACTCATGTTTACGTTTCCTCCAGCACCATAAAATCCAGCATATTTTATAAAAACCCCTTTCAACAACCTGTGATTTATTTTTGGTTGTATGAATTTAGCAAAACTGAAACAGAAGAGACTGACGTAGGTTTGGGTAGAAAATATGTATTGGGGTCTTGATTGGTGCATTGACAAGGTGTGCAACTATCTACCTGGAGATTAGGTTACCATGGGAGCTAACTGTTCAAGCTCTCGTGGGAGGGAGAGATGGCATACGCTTGCCTCCCTGTCACTCACAGCCATCACCAGCCAATCATGGGCATCTGTAAGCTTATTTATAAAAAAGGGGCGGATACTGTAGCAGTCGCAGTTTGTAAAGATGCGGGTTTGTAAACATGCTTATGCCCCTCCCTGGTTAGTGGTAGTCGTATATAATAGGGAGGCAATCCTTGACTAGCGGGAATTAATATGATTAAATTAGGTGTGATACTCAGGTGACGTACGTGGCCTAGTACGCTTGTTAGAGAAGCGGGTTTAGGACCAAAAGGTTGCTGGTTCGATTCCCAAACCAGCAGACAAAATGTGTGGTGGCAGGGGGACTGAGCAACACCTTCCCTTCTTCCACCTTCATGGCTGAAGTGCCCTTGAGCAAGGTACCTAACTCCCAACTGCTCTCCAGGCATCGCAATGAGTGGCAGCCCACTGCTCTGAGTGTGTGTGTGCACTTTGGATGGGTTAAATGCCAAAGCCAAAATTTATCTTCGGAATTAATAAAATATTTTAAAATCCAAAAAAAGCAAATAAAATTTGTAGATCTATTATAACGCAGCCGTCGGACGTTGTAGAGCATCGCACAGCAGATCGAGGAAATGGACCTGACGTTGAGAATTATCTCAATGACGCAAAAACAAAGAATCTTCTTGGAAGTGCTAACCACTTACCTACGCTAACCACGCTACCGTGCCACTTGCCAGTCCATTGCAGGGCCATCACACACACACAATCACTCACACTCACACCTAGGGGCAATTTGGAACAGCCAATTAGCCTGATGAGCATGGCTTTGGACTGTGAGAGGAAACGGATTACCCAGAGAAAAACCCATGCAACCACAGGGAGTACATGCAAACTCCACACAAAAACACCCTTGCCGAGTCCGGGACTCAAACCCAGGACCTTCTTACTGTGAGGCGGACGTGCTAACCACTATGCTACCATGTCGCTTGCCAGTCTACTACAGTGCCAACTCACACACAAACAACCATTCAAACTAAGCTCACACTCAGGGGAAATTTGGAACAGCCAATTACAGTAGCCTAATGTGCATGTCTTTTGACAGTGGGAGGAAACTGGAATACCCTGAGGAAACCCACGGAAGCAGGGGGATAACATGCAAACTCCACACCCAGAACTCGACCCCAGGACCTTCTTGCTGCGAGGTGGTCGTGCTAACCACTTTAATCAAGTTCTAATAAATGTCCTTATACTTCTTCAGAAGTATATTATGACTCTTATACTTCTGTCTGTCACTTTATATCCCGCCCTGTCTGTCTCTCTCTCTTTGTTCTCTCACCTCCACCAAGAGTGGTTCATCCATCTTATTACAGACTGCTGTCAGTGGTTAACAGACTTGTTCAGGGCAGTTTAATTTAGCACAGGGTGGAGACGGTGAAGAGAAACAAAGTGGGAATTGTGTTTGCTTTCTTTCTTTCTTTCTTTCTTTCTTTTTTTGGATATGAGGAGAGACCATGTGTTCTCCCCACGCTTGTGTGGGTTTACTCTGGGTACTCCGGTTTCCTCCAACAGTCCAAAAACATGCACATTAGCCTAATTGGCTGTTCTAAATCACCCATGTGAGATCATGTGACCTGTTAAGTGTAAAGTAAGGAATAACTCAGTGTGTGTGATTATGGAAAAAATTATAACAGTGCAAAACATTTTTATTCCTTTTACACCCCAAAAATTTGCCAGCACTAACAATTTTAATTTATTAAACACTCATTCCAACACTCACTCACAACCTGATCCTAGTACGGTCGTGGGTAGGATGGAGCCTAACACAGCCGACACAGTGAAAAGGTGGGGTACGTCCTGAACAGCTTGCCAGACCACCGCACACAACTATTCACACTCACACTCGCAATTAGTGGCAAACTGGAACAGTATTTTGGGTTTTTGTTTAATTAATAGGGCGGCACGGTGGTGTAGTGGTTAACACGTCCGCCTCACAGGAAGAACATCCTGGGACATGCGCGTTAGGCTAACTGGCTGATAAAATTGCAAGCTAGGTGTGAGTATGAATGGTTGAGACAGTTGAGATAGGCTCCAGCCGACCCAAGTAGGATTAAGCGGTTCAGCAAATGAGTGAGAGAATGAGAGTAAGTGTTCAATTAATAGGTCCTGGGTTCGAGTCCCGGGCTCAGACTCAGTTTGCATGTTCTCCTCGTGCTTGCATGGGTTCCCTCCGGGTACTCCGGTTATCTCCTACAGTCCAAATACAAGCAGCTCACACCTAGGTTGCAATTTTATCAGCCAGTTAGCCTAACGCGCATGTCCCAGGATGTTCTTCCTGTGAGGCGGACGTGTTAACCACTACACCACCGTGCCGCCCTATTAATTAAACAAAAACCCAAAATATATTTTGCCCATGTGTGGATAATAAAGAAGAATAGAGAATAATTGTTATTTAACTGTTGGTGGTACACGTGTGGGTGATCACAGCCATTCTGGGGTATGAAGAGTCCACCATGCTGTTTGGAAAACCCCGCCCACTCCTGTGTAATACTCAAAATCATTAACTGAAACAACTCACCATCACAGTCTCCAAGATGGGTCGTGTTCCCATACTCAACATCCTGCACAAACGGTAATCTACAGATAAAAAAGAAAGAAGAAAGAAAAAGAATTATAAAAAAAAAAAATCAAACTAAAATTATAGCAACAGCGTAGGATGTGTGGAGTCGCACCTGGTACCAGGTCTGAGCAGAGAACAGGTGCTTCCTCTGGTCCAGCCACAGTAAGGGTCTCTAGAGGAGATGCAGTTCCTACACACACACACACACACACACACACACACACACACACAATTTAATTGTAATTTAATGCAACACAGACAAATTTGTCATTTTCTGAACCAAGCTGTCCTTTGT
>JBCNYH010000008.1:2102397-2114186 GCA_039654325.1 Tandanus tandanus | reverse complement strand
TTATTGCCACATTAATGTTGCTGAGCCTCGACCGGACCAACTGGAGCAACAATGCCATGGAGATTACATGCTGTGATTTAAAATTTCTTTCCAGGCAATATATATATATGTATAGATATAGATAGATATAGATATAGATATAGATATAGATGTATACTTTATGTAAAATGTAAAAAAAAAGATTTATTGAACAGGAAGCCCATGCAGTAATGATGGCACTCCATAGATGAGTGGGGGGTTTGTTATAATTTGAAGGTCACATTCACTATTTATAAGCATCTAGATCACGTGTGTGTTATACTACCTGATAAGGACAACATTGTTATTCATGGAAAGCATTCTAACATTTCCACCCCTGACAGCATTTCAATCAAAATACATTTGACTTGGCTTAATAAAGTACTTTTCATTTTTTTAAAAAGAAAAAAATAGGTGGGACGGGACTTTCTCTTCTACTTTCCACGGCACTCAGAGGCCAGAGGCAAATACCTGTCAAATTGCTCTCGGCACCATTTTCCAGCTCTGATTTACAATTTCATCGACACTCTTACACTGTTAGTCAGGCTATATGCATGAAGGGTTTCATCATGCTTGCATGAGTTAGACTCAGCCAGCTGCCCACGATTTAGAATCTCTAACTATACTCTATCTCGAGGTAGGCATTTTATATGTGACCTTCATATTAGCATTTCTGAGCTCTACAACCATAGAGGCTCGAGACTCAAACTGCCAGAGAGTTCTTTTCTTCCTGTGTTGGCAACCCAGTCACCCAATTGCCCTTGAATTTAAATTTTAGCCTTCATATTAGCATTCCCCACCATATCTATGGTCATGAGCAAATATTCTGAAAACCTGGTACTGATTTTCTCTTACTGGATCCGGTACAATGTTATGCACTGATATAAACGACATGAATGTTAATGCAATTACGTACCTGACCATCGTTTTTACTATCCATGGTCTGTGTCCGAGCAGGGGGACGGCTTCATCCATGAGTGGATGTGTCTTTATGAAGTTTAACACCTCATCCGGGAAGGAGGTAGATGAGCTGAACCTGGAGCCCTGACCAGCACAACCCCCAGGCCTACAAAAGCACACACAAGAAAGAAATATGTATTTACACATAAGGAAGAATCAATTATGTGGAATATAGAATTTAATATATCCTTCCCTTAATGTTTCTTTGCATGATCTATTAAGTTCTGTTAAGCTTTGTGTCTGAGTAAGGATCAGAATCGAATTTCAGATTAGACTTTATCAACTGGTTGCTCAATATTTCAGTGGGATAAACAAATTAATGGGGAAAAGACAGTTTGGTATGTTGAATTCAAATAATGAATTCAATAAAATATCTGATTAGCTACTGCTTCTATAATATTTAATTTTTTTACATTCTTGTTCTTTAGGGCCCCGTGTTCTCTTCGAAAGGAGGGGTGGGAGGTCACTGTTACCCTTCTCACACACTGATAGTAGGTCAGTTTGTTCCAGGTTGTAATGCTATCCACCCACTGCAACCAAGGTCTTCACCTGCCTCGCTTGGCATTGATTTTTCCTTCCAGTAGGCATCGATGGAGATTTTCCTGTCAGTTCGTGTGACCAAAGAAGGCATTTTTTAGTTTTCATAACCTTTCAGAATAGTTTTCTGTTCTTCCTAGGGATGGCTCTATCTTCCGACAGCACATTGGTCCAACAGTCCATTTGTCCGACAGCCCATTGGTCCAACCGCCCATTGGTCCGACAGTCCATTTGTCCGACAGCCTATTAGTCCAGCCGCCTATTGGTCCGACAGTCTAATTGTCCGACAGCCCATTGGTCCAACTGCCTATCGGTCCAACAGTCCACTGGTCTGACAGCCCATTGGTCCAATTTCCTATTTATCCAACAGTCCACTGGTCTGACAGACCATTGGTCCAACTGCCTGTTGGTCCAACCTCCAATTGGTCCGACAGCCCTTCTCATATATGATGGACATCTTTCTTAAATCAGTTGGGCCCCCTACTCAGTTCAGTTGGGTTAGGGTTAGGACTGTCGGACCAATGGGCTGTAACTGTTCTTCCCAACCATTTTTAGCATTTCCCTATCGGTCTTCCTTCCAGTCCATGAAATTTTCAGTATCCTTCTGTAGCACCACATTTCTAAGGCTTCAGTTATGCTTGTTATTGTTTTGTTTACAGCCCAGGTTTCAAATCCATAAAGATACAACACTTCAGTATTCAAGATCTTGATGCTAGTGTGATCTTTCTGGGGGTCAGTATACCTTACATACCTATATACATTTTACATCTACATAAATAAATTGAGCATGAAAAGACATGAATATGGTTTCTAGAGTAGCAAAGTGATGGAAGCTGAGATAACGTTGCATCATTCATGACCTCTAGTTACAATATGATGCAGTCCATATCATTTATGAGGCAGTACCAGCTTCAGATAAAAAGAAAGTACTTTCCAGTAATTGAAGTTATTATTATATTCATAAAATATATCAACTAATAGTTATTAATAAAACACTGCAATTTTAAGTGGACAGTTCAGGGCATGTCAAACTCCCACCATGGCCAGGATTTGAACCCATGACTTTATTCTTAGATTCAGTCAAAGACATATTTAATGACTTCCAATTAAATTTCAGGGCGGCATGGTGGCGTAGTGGTGTGCCTCAAAGCAAGAAGGTCTTGGGTTCAAGTCCCGGGCTTGGCGAGGGCGTTTCTGTGTAGAGTCAACATGCGCTCCCTGTGCTTGCGAAGGTTTCCTCCAGGTACTCACAGTCCAAAGACATGCACATTAGGGTAACTGGCTGTTCCAAATTGCCCCTAGGTGTGAGTGTGAATGGTTGTGTGAGTGGAGGCTCTGCGATGGTCTGGTGAGCTGGTCAGGGTGTACCCCGTCTTTGCCCAGTGTTGGATGAGATAGGCTCCAGCCTCTCCGGGTTTAAGATCAGATCCTTTCCCTTTTGAACTCATCCATCCTATTGATTCCTACGGCTGGGGTTGTATATGCTGATCCAGTACCATTGAACCAATCAATGACTTTAAACATCATTTTCATTCCCAGCGGCCCCAAATTAGTAAAGTTTGACTATATTTATTTCGGAATCATTATGGCTCTAGATCAGTGTACTCTACTAAGGCATTAGTCACCATTATAACACAGTCATAGTTCCAGTTTTTTAAATGTGAGCGATCTCAGCTTCTGTAGCAAATTCTCAATTTCTGCCTATCTAATCACTTGCATTTATTTCGCAATTTATTTAGAAAGAAATCTAGTGTGATATTATATTACTGTATCATTATGGCTAGTCATCTGGAAATGAAGCACAATTCCAAATGGTGAGAGAGTAATTGGACTAATGGCCAGATTTGCTAACATATTTAGTGCATGACCCGCTCCAGTTATTGACCATTTCGCCAAAATTGCCTGGGTTGTGAGCATTTAGAAAAGACTTTGATCACTTAGACCCTGACTGCACTTCGCTTACTGTATCATGGACGTGGACTGCGTGTTAAGAGGGAAGAACTGGTGTCTAGGGTGCAAGATGTTCTCTTGTAATTATGGAAAGGGAAATTCCAAGTGCACAAACATTGCTTGCCACTGTGTTGGAACCAACAGGCCCCAGAGAGGGAACTGTCAGTAGTCAGTAGATTCGTCAGTAAATATTCTCTTATTCATTCATTTTCCAAACCGCTTTATCCTACTAGTGTTGCAGGGAGGCTGGCACCTATCTCAGCCGACACTGAGAGAGGATGGGGTGCACCCTGAACATCTCCCCAGACCACTACAGAATCAACAAACACAAAACCATTCACACTCTCACCAAGGGGCAATCTGGAACAGCCAATAAGCTTAATGTGCATGCCTCTGGACTGTCAGAGGAAACCGGAGCATCCGGAGTTAACCCATACAAGCATGTGGAGAACATGCAAACTCCACACAGAAACGCCCTCACCGAGCCCGGGACTCAAACCCAGAACCTTCTCGTTGTGGGGCAAAACTTTGGGTCTCACAGTGGTGTAGTCGCTAGCTATCATATAGCAAGAAGTTCCTGCGTTTGAGTCCTGGGCTTGTTCTCACTGTGCTTGTGTGGGTTTCCTCAAGGTACTCCGGTTTCCTCCTACAGTCTAAAGACATGCAAATTAGGGTAACTGGCTGCTCGAAATTGCCCCTAGGTGTGAGTGTGAATGTAAATGGTTGTGTGTGTGCTCCCACTGCGATGGACTGGCGAACTGTACAGGGCGTACCCCGCCTTCGTGTAGAGTTGAGATAGGGCTGAGATAGACTTCAACCTCCACGCCCACCTAGTAGGATTAAGGGGTTCGGAAAGTGGACGGATGGACGCATGGTGGTCATCTACACAAGTCACTTTTAATGAATGTTCTGGTAGCGTTCTTATTTTAACATTGTTCATATGGTTACACAACACATTTGAATGCTGGAATCTGATTTGTTGAAAGGTGGGAGTTATTTACATATTACTGCACAGGTAGTTGCCGGCTGTAAAATGAATGATAGCTTTATATGAATGCGCTCATTCTATTCTATCGTTATTGTTTCTATAGTAACGGCTCATACACGGTGATTTGTCTGTTTTCTCATGTGAGTGTGTGTGTGTGTGGGTGTGTGTGTGTTTGAGGGTGAGAGGCTTGTGAAGAAATCAAGCGTAAGCGTTAGTTCAGGAAGGTCATGGTAGTCTGCCCGCTCCCAGCTGTCAGCTGACAATCAGCTGACTCACCAAACCAATCCAGAGAAGGTTTTTTAATGTATCTCTGCTGTCATTCTCTCTTGCTTGCGAAACCTTCCTCCAAAACACCTGCCAAACCCCCCAGCTTTCACCTTCTTGTCCTTTAATCATTGGATAGGACTTTTCCCCATATATCAAGTTCATTAATGTCTATAGTCAGGGTTGTCGTGAAACATTTCTTGTGCTAATTAGAGATATTAATATATAGATTTTGGGCACCCGAGCTCCCGATAGTCATCTCTATTGATAGAAGTCTGAGGCTGGTGTTATAAGAGTAGCCCGGCTCCTTTAAGAGCTGAATCAACTTCCACCCTGGAGGAAATACTCACTCACTCATTTGCCAAACCGCTTAATCCTACTAAGGTCACTGGGAGGCTGGTGCCTATCTCAACAGACATTGGGCGAAGGCGGGGTACACCCTGAACAGCCCCCAAGACCATTGCTGGGCAACACACACACACAACCATCCACACTCACACTCACACCTGGGGTCAATCTGGAACAGCCAGTTAGCCTAACGCGCATGGCTTTGGACTGTGATAGGAAACCGGCATACCCAGAGCCCAGGAATCGAACCCAGGACCTTCTTGCTGTGTGGTGGACGTGCTAACCACTACACCACCACGCCGCCCCTTTCATTAATAAATTAACATTATTAGCTAATATCTGCTGCCAAATTTTTGTGGTATTAGCAGAATAACACACTCCGGTCCATCGGCTTGCACCTCATGCTGCCTCACATCCTTCCCAGTGTGCATTATTTTGGTATAACCGCACAGTCTGTCATGCATTATTCCCTATTTATTTAATAAAATCTGTCTGGGCTTTAAAAATGCATTGATCTCTTATCCTTGAGTGCTCTTCAATCGCTGTGCGGTGGGCAGTGTGTTAAAAGGGAGGACCGTGTGTGTTAAGAGAAAGGGTTGTTGTGTTACCTGGGCTTGGGTACAAGCTCCTCTGGAACAGGAGTCCAAATGGATTCGGGAGTCTTCTGTTCCTTGAACCTCCCTTCGAACACACGCGCCAGCTGCTGCATGTCGAAAGCACACACTGCTGAGCCAGGGATGCTGGGAAAGAGCAAACAGAAGCAGCTGTGGTCAGGATGTGCTCAGTGATCTGATCGACACCCTACATACACCGCTGGAATGGTTCACAACATCATGCTGTCACAACAAGGACAGGAAAAACACCCAGACAGACCTCCAGGGATTTCACGTTCCTTAGTGATTATGTCTTCATCAAAAATCTTTTTGGGTGCCTGATTTTATCAGGTTTGGGATCAAGTACATTTAAAACCACTATAATATAAGCAAGTCATGCTGTCATTATACCACTGCCAATCATTACCAGATAAACAGTTGGGGTGCAATGCTATTGAACTGTCTGGCACGGTGGCGCAGTGGTTAGCATGTCCACTTCAGAGCAAGAAGGCCTGGGTTCGATTCCCAAGCTCGAGCGTTTCTGTGTGGCGTTTGCATGTTCTCCCAGTGCTTGTGTGGGTTTCCTCCAGGTACTCCAGTTTCCTCCCACAGTCCAAAAACATGCACATTAGGGTAACTGGCTGTTCCAAAACTCCCCCTAAGGTGTGGTCACACAAGAGGAGCAATAGAAAAGCAACTAACTGTCGCTTTTCATTCTCAAATTTGTGTGTTTGAAATTTCCGCGAATGTCTCAAAACGAGGCTCTGACAGGGAGCAGCCTCAAACTCTTCTCAAATAGTACGTACATGTCGCGAGAAGGTCACAAAGTTGTCGTTTTGTACGCTAATGATTCGTTTTCCGTTCGCAAGGAAAAGCAACAAGTTGGACGCTTCCACGCGAAAAGTTTGAGAAAAGTCTGAGACTTGCTGCCATCCACCATATTCCGTACATTTTGTCATCATTCATATTTTATTCGTATTTTGTTCACCTTAATAACGTTTAACGAATAAAAAGCGAATTTCTTGAGAACAAAAAGCGAAAAAAATGCGACTGATTTACGACAGGAGATTCGCTTTTTTCTGCCAAACATTCACAAACCAATCACAAATTACTCGCAAATCAGTCACAAAACCTTTGCAAATCATTCACTAGACCTTCTCGTGGTTTTCTCGTGATGTACGTATTTAAGCCGCAAAGTATTTGCTTGCATGTGGAGTCGCAAAACATTCATTAATTAGTTCTATTTTAAGCCGCTTATTCCTAATTAAGGTCGCCGGGAGGCTGGCGCCCATCTCAGCCGACTCTGGGCGAGGGCGGGGTACACCCCGGACAGCTCACCTGGCCATCGCAGGGCCAACACACATACAACCATTCACACTCACACCTAGGGGCGATTTGGAACAGCCAGTTAGCCTACTGTACATGTTTTTGGACTGTGGGAGGAAACTGGAGTACCCAGAGGAAACCCATGCAAGCACGGGGAGAACATGCAAACTCCACACAGAAACGTCCCAAGCCCGGAAATCGAACCCAGGCCTTCTTGCTGTGAGGTGGCCGTGCTAACCACTGCGTTACCGTGCCACCGAGTCGCAAAACATCTTGATGCAAATTTCGAAAATCCCTCGTTTTTTTTTAATCGCACCTGTAGTGTGATTACCCCCTTACTGCTACCTAAATGGGTGTGGCCTAAATTGTTTTTACTTCCAGCAGGGAGGTTATGTTTTTGTCTGTGTTGGTTTGTATGACAGGCGGCACAGTGGCATAGTGGTTAGCATGTCCGCCTCACAGCAAGACACCTGGGTTCGAGTCCAGGGCTCGGCGAGGGCATCTCTGTGTGGAGTTTGCATGTTCTCCCCATGCTTGCATGGGCTTCTTCCAGGTACTCCGAAAATTGCCCTTGGATGTGAGTGTGAATGGTTGTGTGTTGGCCCTGCAATAGACTGGCAGGCTGTTCAGGGTGTACCTGGCCCCCACCCAGTGCCAGCTAAGACAGGCTCCAGTCTCCTTTGTTAGGAACTTCATGCAAACAATTTTAGTCTCAAACAGATGTGCTGTGAACCTTTCAGACAAGCTTTCTATTAAAAACCCCTAATGTACATCAGGTTTTTTGGAGTTTGATTGCACCCTTATGGACGTCTTATATAATTATTGGCACCCTACAAAAAGTAATTGTATAAAATAAATATCAGACATATTTTTCATCCATCCATCCATTTGCTAAACCGTTTAATACTATTAGGGTCGCGGGGAGGCTGGAGCCTATCTCAGCCAACACTGGGCGAAGGCGGGGTACACGCTGAACAGCTCGCCAGAGTGTTGCAGGGCCAACACACACAACTATTCATACTTACACTCACATCTAGGGGTAATTTGGAACAGCCAGTTAGTGTAATGTGCATGTCTTTACTGGGGGAGGAAACCTTAGTACCTGGCGGAAATCCTTCAAGCACGGGGGAGAACATGCAAGCTCCACACGAAAACGCCCTCGTCAAGCCCAGGACTTCAACCCTTGAATCTTGCTGTGAGGCGGATGTTCTAAGCACTATACTACACTATGCCACCTCATATTTTTAAATGAAAAATTGTTCTTATTAGTTATTATTTCACTTTCACCACAAGGTGCGTGTGTGTGTGTGTGTGTGTGTGTGCGTGTGTGTGTGTGTGTGTGTAAAATATATTGGTGCCAGTAAGGAATACTAAAAATAAATCCAAATGAATTATATATGCAGTAAGTACACATTTAAAAAAATATATTGCATAAATTATAAATGGCCAGTCGGATGGATTACTCAATATCCAGATTTTCCAGATTGATAGCTGTGTGATGTACGGAATGGCTTACGACCTGATTGAGGGACCAGATGTTCGCCATATGGGCCAGACCAAGCCAACCCACACTTCCTACCCCACCCAACAACAGATCTCTCAACAACCCGGCTACACAGGACCGCAGCAGACCCGGGACTGCTCTGGGGGATTCACGACCTCATTTGTATCATATTTCAGAGTCTGTATCTTCTGAGTTAATGTATGCATATATATTCATACAGGGTTATAATACGCTAACAATCCTCGCCCCGGTTTTTACGTTGAGCTGCTGGACAGTAATCTGCAAGCATGTGTATGCTGTTAAACACCTAACAGCTGTTAGCACTAGAATAATGTTACACTCTCACTCACTCATTTGCCGCACTGCTTAATCCTACTAACGTCACAGAGAGGCTGGAGTCTATCTTAGCCGACACTGGGCGAAGGTGGGGTACACCATGATCACCCCACCAGCCCATTGCAGGGCCAACACACATACAAACATTCACACTCACATTCACACCTAGGGGCAATTTGGAACAGCCAGTAAGGCTAATGCGCATGTCTTTGGACTGTAGGAGGAAACCGGAGTACCCCTGAGGAAACCCATGCAAGCATGAGGAGAACATGCAAACTCTATACACAAAAAAAAAAAAAGAAAGAAAAAAAAAAAAGAAAAGTAACACCTTCTTCGAGCCTGGAACTTGAACCCAGGACCTTCTTGCTGTGAGGCAGACGTGCTAACCGCTACACCACTGTGCCGCCCCAATATTGTCAAACGCAAACCTGTCTCAAAAATAATAGCAAGTTTCGTTATTCTACACAAAACTACATTACAAATCACACTGCCAACGTACTCTATCTTCTCAGGTATGTGTTTTCTCACACATTCGGTAAAAAGTTAAATCTTCCGATTTTCACTATTTACTCATTTCAAAGGCTACAGACAATAATTCTATATACACACACCTTTCCTACTTGTCCAGTTAATCAATTGATGTCAATGGAAAGCTAAATGTACAGAGACCAGACATAAGTAAATAGACACCCAAAATTTCAGAGTTAATATTTGCTGGTGGAAGAAGAGGTTTGCGTCTTGCTGCTCGGCCGTAACAGCCCATTCGATGAAGAAGCGCGTAACAGTTTTTGAGCTGGTTTGGACGTCTTCTGCAATGTCTGCGGCCTTGGAACGGGGATTTTTCTCCACTGCTCTCTTCATGGAGTGAATATTCAAATTGTCGGCTATTTGTCGCTGGCTGATGCCACCGTCTGACTGACCCACAATTCCACCTCTCTGAAAATCTGACAGTTTAATGACTTAAATTTAATGAACACTAGTCAGACTGCTGTATAAAGGTGCACAAAGTTGTGGTAAAGTTATGCAAGCATGCCGCGCACTCAAGAATAGTCAGATTTTCAGAGAGGTGGAATTGTGGGTCAGTCAGACGGTGGCATCAGCCAGCGACAAATAGCCGACAACTGTTACTCACTAGCTTCATCAAAAGGGCTATTATGGCCGAGCAGCATGACGCAAGTCTCTGTATGTACTTGGTGGTGGTATGCATGTAACTTGACCAAAGCATTGCGCCTCGAATCAAGAGAGCATCAGTTGCCAGGAGTGTTACGCCATGCCCATCATGGACTTCCTGTATATTTAAGTTAAACATTATGGCTGCAGTCAGGGTTCATGTGATCAGTGGTGGTTGGTACGATTATCTACACTGAAAGTTTTAGCTCTTTTCCTTTGCTAACTGCTGCTGATGCATGATCACTGGTGTCAGGAGTCTTACGCTTCTTGTACGAAATGTACAGGGGTTGAAATCAAGCTATGAGTCTGCCGTTTTTTATACTTATTTTCACTTTATACTTTAAGTTTGCATTTCACAAAAAATGATCATGAAAAATCTATGAATGAATGAATGTTTATTTCAAGTATGTAAAAATTGTAATCAGGAAACAGTAGCCAGTACTTATATATAGTACAAGCAATGACAAAATAAATCACTTAGATTATTAAATAAAATAAAAATAATAATATTAATAATAAATATAATAATAATAATAATAATAATAAAGATAATAATAATAATAATAATAATAATAATAATAATAACAATAATAATAATAATTATAACTAGCAAAACCCTCGGAGAGCGCAGACCTCCACCAAGCCCGTTCAGTACCCCCATATGGTATTGTAAGAAATGCAGCATTTTTATAAATGCAAAGATTAGTTTATTATTTGAACACTACAATGTAAACGAGCCGCCATTTATATGATTGCATTGCGTATTCGTGAATAAGAGGCCTTACGCTCGGATGAGGAAGTTTTAATAATTGAATTATTTTTGTGATAATTGGCCTAAAAGAGGTTAAACTTCGGTATGGTCCGGACACAGTAACTCGGATGAGTACGTCATACGCGCTAAAAAATCTTTAAAAATTTCCTGCATCCAGACAAAAATCTGGATCCCTGCCAAAATTTAATCAGTTGTTCCTTCTGTCATTTCTGACTCATCCTGAAAATTTCATCAAAATCCGTTCATAAGTCTTTGAGTAATGTTGCTAACAGACAGACAGACAAACAAACAAACAAACAAACCAACCAACGCCAGTGAAAACATAACCTCCTTGGCAGAGATAATAATAATAATAATAATAATAATAATAATAATAATAATAATAATAATAATAATAAAAAACACTGAAAGGTATGAAGCGAATGAAATTGTTTACTGTACCATATTCGAAAGGGAGTGGGGAGAAGAATCATTTTATTGAATCCCACCCCGTACCTATCAATTCTTCACTGATAATAACGTACCTGCTTCTCCTCTCTCCTATTTGTGCGCCCCTCATACCGCAAAAACATGTTCAATTCTACAAAAATTATTTACAAGTGAAAGAAAACAAGAACAAACAAAGGATAAATAAAATAAAGAACAATGTAAAATACTTAAACAATAGACCAGGAAAAAATGTATAAAGTAACCCAATTAATAAGTAACAGAACGTAAACCATAAGCTTGAAAACACGTTTATTAACTCGCCCCCTCTTCATCCCTGTAACCCGTGAAAATGATTTAACTGCATTTGCGAGTCACTTTCTGATAAAAATCTTTGTTCATGTGTGACTGAACATTTTTTTCATTTTAGCCGATTGGACTGATGAAATTCCACTGACATCGAAATTCAGTAGCGTCTATTTTATGGCTAGTAGGAATGAAGCTGTATATTACACAAATATCTGCTATATTATTTTGATATTCAAATGAATTATTGTCTGGATTTTGTGACTCAAATTTTAAATATGATGTATATAT
>JBCNYH010000008.1:2048454-2060221 GCA_039654325.1 Tandanus tandanus | reverse complement strand
CCCCCCCCCCCCCCCCCCCCCCCCCCCCCCCCCCCCCCCCCCCCCCCCCCCCCCCCCCCCCCCCCCACTACCCTTATTTGCTTGACAATAATTGCATCTTCAAGTTTGTTGCCATATTGTTTAAATCAACTGTTAAAAACCCCCAAATACCATTTTAATTTCAGGTTGCGAGGGTTGCAACACAAGACGGAAAAATTCACAGGGGGTGACTAGGTTTGCAAGACAATGTACTATAAGTTTCATCTTGCTGATTCGGAATTTAGCAATATGGTTATAATTGGCAAGAACTTGGTTTCAACTGCTGTTTTTGTTGGTTGGAACACCCTCATCAATTCCTCCAGGAACAGATTCCCTCTCTAAAATCAAGGGAGAGATTCAGCTTCCTCATTAAGGTCACCTGTATCAGTGGGTTTGACTCTTTAGAATTAATCACCAGTTAAAGACTGCAGTCAAGCAGTCAAGGAAAAAGTCCTGAAGGCAAGAGCACCTGGTATACGAGTCTTTATAATCTCTCCCTATTGTGCTGGAGTCCCTTAAGACCCCCACTTTCAAGCCTGTAAAAGATGTTGAAGTGAAACAAGTGTCTAAACACTGCCTTTTTGTCTTTGCATCTGTCAGTGGCCAGACAACTCCAGGGTGACCTTGTGGTTAAATCCGGATTCCTGTCCAAGGTCGTGTGACTTTGTGAACCAGCTGGGTGACCTTGTATAAAAGTCATGAAAGACAACCTGTGCAGGGCTTGCAAAATGTATAAATCCACAGTAGTGCTTGGGGGAGGAACGCTGCAGATTTTGGTAGCCCCCCTCCAAAAATAAATTTATTAGCCTGAATTTTAAAAAATAATTTTTTTTAATGTAGATAGTTCAGTATGGTTAAAAAAAATGCTCCGAATAAAATTAAAACACTGTGCGCACACATACATTTTTCAGCGATTTGCTTCACTGCCAATGCAAATTCTAATCACATAGCAACAGTAAATAAATGAAGTAAAAACCACACCTCATTACAGGGGAGGCAGCATCCTGAGATGGACCAATGAGATCGTGCCATTCCATGTAGTATATACTAATTTCATGTAACCTGTTGGGCAGGTCGGTGTTACATTTTGGTAGCCATGTGGAAAAATAATACCCCCCGGACATCAGATTACTGAATTGGTACTATTTAAATAGTTATCTGTCATTGAGGGTGGCATGGTGGTGTAGTAGTTAGCATGTCTATCTCACAGCAAATCCAGGTCCCTCCAGTTCCGGCCTCCGCAAGGACATTTCTGTGTGGAATTGGCATGTTGTCCTCATGCTTGTGTGGGTTTCCTCCAGGTATTCTAGTTTCCTTTGGCAGTCCAAAGACATGCACGTTAGGCTAATTTGATATTCTCGATTGCCCCTAGGTGTGATTGTGAGTGTGAATGGTTGTGAATGGGACTGGCGAGCAGTTCAAGGTGTACCCCACCTTCTCCAGGGGTCAGCTAAGATAGGCTATAGTTCCCTTGCAACCCTAGTAGGATTAATCAATTTGTTAATTGAATGAATGAATCTGTCATTGAGGAAAGACACAGAGGCCTATGCTTTTTTATCCAGGGGCAAAATCTAACCCACTAAGTGTTGGATGTCATCATCACTACCCAAGTGGTTCTTTACTGTATGATAGGAGGTAGTTGTGTAGACAAGTGTGCTACTACACACCCCAGGTAATCACTAGGGTTCCTTCATAACTGGTGTGAACCTGGTGAGAACTGAGGATGGGGTTCAGGATCCAGATTCCTGCCCAAGGTCATGTGACTTTGTGAACCAGCTGGGTGATCTTGTAGAAGTCATGAAAGACAACTTGCCCAGGGCTTGAAAAATGTATAAATCCCTAGTAGTGTCCCTGGTAGGCACTCTTCAGATTTTGGTAGCCGCCCCCCAAAAAATTAATTAACCTGAATAAAATAAGACAATTTCTGAATGTAGGTTAGGCATGGTAAAAAATTAATAAATAAATAAATACATCACATGATCACTGACAAGCGACCATGCAAAGCTTCATGAACTCCAGCGAAATGAGCGATGACGGGCGAAATTTTCTCAATCAGTGCAAAGTGGGTGGGTTTGGAGTTTAAATTTCATGCCGTTCTAATCAAGTGCTAACCAACCAGAGCTTAAAGTTACTGTTGATCAACAGATGCCACCAAATACTGAGTACCCAAAACATTTTCCGTAGTGGAACAACAAAAACGACTTTAATGACCCCACCCACATCAACATGGAAGACCCGCACATCATTGCCATGTGCTTTTTGACTGCACACAAAATTTTACAAGGATAACAACCAAAAAACGCCAATCTTGGGTCCGAGTTTCCGAAAGGGTTGCCGTTTCCTGTGAGTGTATATTTAAATATGTTTAGCTGGTTCATGATGCACAAGAGTCTCCGTTCTATACTTGCTGCATTTTTATAATAATGGCAATCAGAAGCTATTTATTAGTGAACTAGCTAGATACTGCTTGCGGATCTACACTTCCTGTAGGGAACTAGCTGCTCGCTGCTCACGGTTTGACTTGGAACCTTTTGGAAGTGGGAAACATCCGAAAGGCTAACATAGGCAACAGGAGCTGGCCACGAGCAAGATTTGTGTGTCGCGAGGTGTTTCGCATATCGCTCATCACTTCCTGTGCGGATGCTGCTTGAGTCTCGTATTTTCTTAGTATGGACCAAAGTTTTATGTGTAAGAATCGCACAGACTGCAAATGCAGTAAATAGAGATTCGGTTGAAAAAGTGCTGGAGAACTCCCCTTCATAAAAAAAAATACTATGCAGACTTTATGCCCAATACATCTTCCTCTGATATGCAGGTGTTCCTAAAGACCTCGATTACAGGGATTAACTGTGTAGGATTTTCAGGAGCAGGGCTGCCAACAATATTCTATCATCATTATGCACAAAACAGACAAGCATTTCATTTATGCAACAAAAATAATGCTAATAGTGACTGCGCTGGTAAAACGTGGCGACTCATCTAATAAACAAATCCATTATCCTGTTTTTACACTCCGGGAGCAAAACACTGCAATCATATCACTAAATCACAGTATTTTTAATTATGTTACGAAATTCTAAAACCATCTTTCACTAATTAATTTTGTTCATGCCCATTCTTGCCTGACACATTTAAAAGTACAGTCCTATCCTTCTGGCTCGTATGAGCTCCAGTTCTAAGTCATCCCACGAGATTCTTTTCTCCTGGTCACGCTAGAATTCCCGCAGGGCCCCGTCCAAATGTCACCCTTCAGCTACTGTAATTGGTAGGGTGGAAGGTGTGGATGGTGGAGGAGGGGGAGGGGCTTACCCTCAGCAGGGGTGGAGATTAAAGGCCCTGGTTCCTCCGGAAACGAGCAGGCCACCAATCGAAATCCAGCCAAGAGAATCAGGAGGAAGGAGGTGTGGGTTGTCATGATAGCGGTTGCCAGAACTGTTTGGGACAGAAAGATGAATAGAAATATTAGTGAAGTACACATGCAGGGACAAATATTTACACACACACACACACACACACACACACACACACACACACACACACACACACTAGTGTAGGTATACTGTATAGTGTTTAATGTAATATGGTCCGTGTAGCCATGGGAACGGTTTTATTATTAATAGTTTTAATTACATTAAGCATCCATCCGTTTGCCGGACCATTTAATCCTACTAGGGTTGTGGGGAGGCTGGAGCCTATCTTAGCCGACTCGGATCAAAGGGCGGGGTACACCCTGAACAGCTCGCCAGACCATCACAGAGCAACACACTCAACCATTCACACTCATAATCACACCGAGGAGCAATTTGAAGCAGCTAACTAGCCTAACGTGCATATTTTTGGACTGTGGGAGGAAACCCGGAGTACCTAGATGAAACCCACACAAGCACGGAAAGAACTTGCAAACTCCACACAGAAATAAGAAGCGAACCCGGGACTTAAACTCAAGACCTTGCTGCTGTGAGGTAGATGTGCTAACCACTATGCCATCTTGTCCCCACTACGTTAAGCAAAAGAAGTGAATTTACATTGTAATTAGCCTCGGTCTCAGGTACAGGTCAGTTATAGACATGAATTGTATATAGCATAGGTAAATGTAGTGGCCGCAACCAACATTCTCAGACAATCAGTCATTATTTATTCTTTCAACTTTATTGCTGTGGTGAATCCAGACAGAGTAAATCAGCAGTGTAGTGGGGATGAGGTTGCAGGGTGGTGTAGACACCCAGTTGGACAACTCATTAACACTTCGAGCAAATAAGAAATGCTAATTACCAGGAAATCTTGCAGAAGTGTGGAACAATTAAGCATCAACTCCCATTAACATTAAAAATAAAATAAAGTATAGGGGTACTCATAGAGTGTAAGGTACCTCCGACAGACACAAATGGATTATTATAACTTGGTGTAATTATAATGAAATGTCTCCCCCTAGTGGGCAAGTTTCCCCCATGTTAAAGATAGGGATTTTTCAGCAATTCTTTTCAACATGATCCCATGCACTGATCACCTCCAAAATGTAATGTGTTCTTTCCTGGCCCATGCTCCTCCCCTCCACCAAGTTTAATGAAAATCAAATAAGTAGTTTTTGCGTAATCCTGCTAGTTAAAAAGCCTTCCCGGATCCAAATCATGTTCCGGATCTGCTCCAAAATGGTACAGGTTCCTGCCAGGCCCATAGCCCATCCCTCCACCAAGTTTGGTGAAAGTCAGTTCAGTAGTTTTTCATAATACCTCTAACAGATAAACAAGCAGATGCTGGTGAATACATAACCTCCCACACCAAGTGTTGGAGGTAATTAAAAACAATTGTGTACTCTATTAATAGACAGATCTATTAGTACTTTCCAAAAGCATTGACTGATCCAAGCAGGAACTGACTGATGATGGGAATCGAGATGATTTTTCACCAACTGGACAATTTGAACTCCCTGCTGAAACCTCGCTAGAAAATATGAAAGTTTTATAATAGGTTTTTGATGGTCTATAATGGTTCCTAATGGCGTCTCTCATAGTATTATGATGGTAATAATCTATCAATGAATGGAGGCTCTGCAGAGTTCTGCTGTTTAGTAGTACCCAGAAGATCTGATAGAATCCATTCATCCAACTGCCATTAAGGTCCATTACTAGATGGATACAATCATACATTTTTGCAGTGGGTTGTATTCTTTTTTTTTTTTTTTTTCAGAAATGCAGGCAAAGCAACAACATTCTAACACGTCATCATCATCATCATCTTCTTTTTCTGTTTGATCTGGGGTCGGGTCTCGGGGGCAGCAGCCTAAGCAGTGAGGTCCAGAAGTCCCTTTTCCCAGCCACTTCCTCCAGCTCTTCCGGAGGGGCACTGAGTCATTCCCAGACCAGCCGAGAGACGTAGTCCCTCCAGCGTGTTCTGGGTCGACCCCGGGGTCTCTTCTCGGTTGAACATGCCTGAAACACCACACCAGGGAGGTGTTCGGGAGGCATTCTAATCAGATGCCCGAGCCACCTCAACTGGCTTCTCTCAACAGAGAGGAGCAGCGGTTCTACTCCGAGGATCCCGGATGGCTGAGTTTCTCACCTTCAAATATAATGTCATTAAACATAAAAGTTCATGGATTAAAAAGTAACTTTGGCCAACTTTGATTAACAAAAACACACAGTGGCATCAGGGTTAGCCCATCAAGGTGGTTAGCACATCGGCCTCACAGCAAGAAGTCCTGGGTTCAAGTACCGGTCTCAGCAAGGGCGTTTCGGTGGAGTTTGAATGTTCTCTCCTTTGCTTGCATGGGTTTCCTCCAGGCTCCGGTTTCCTCCCACAGCCCAGAGACATGCACATTAGGCTAATTGGCTGTTCCAAATTGCCCCGGGTGTGAGTGTAAATGGTATGTGTGTTCCCCTGTGATGGACTGGAAAGCTGTTCAGGGTGTACCCTGCCTTTGCCCAGAGTCGGCTGAGATAGGCTCCAGCCTCCCTGCAACTGTAATAGGAATAAGTGGTTCGGCAATTCAAAAATGAAAGAATGAATGTGTATTTCTGTGCTTAAATTGTTGCACATGGTGTGATGAGGTATGCATAACAACCGGCAATAAACAGGACAGGGATCCCCACCCCCCTTTTCTGGTGCCAAAAAGAGGAGCACTTTGCATAGAGGCCAATAATTCTTAAAAAGGAAAAAGCTCCCTGCTATGACATGATGTGGGCAGTAAGATAATAATTTCCTGTATCAGGACCAGCCTGGTGCAATTTATACAATAACTAACCCAAACACAAGTACTGTCAATCAAATCTAAGAAAACTGTTATATACACTGATATCTTCCTGTAGTACAGCGCAGGAGTTCATCTGAAAGCAGTGACTGATACAGAAGTAAAATGACAGTCACTGAATACGATCCAGACGTAGAGACAGGCCTGCGTTTAAAAAAAAAAAAAAAGAAGCAGCACGGTCCTTAAGAGAGTAGACCTGTCACACTGGAGACAGAGCTGCAACTTTAAACTGCACTTTTCACCTTTTTTAACAGTTTTTGTAAAATACGTTTTTCAACTAAAACTTCAACACTGACAAGCGCTTCATTCTGTCTGCGGAACAGAAGCAGGGCTGTGTAGAACATGACGTCGACGGTGTCCCGTGTCCGTGCCTGAGGTCATGCTGTACGGTAACACGTAACATTTCATTTGCTGCTGCTGCTGCTTTCATTCGCCGAACTGCTTAATCCTTCTAGGTTCACGGAGAGGCTGAGCCTGTCTCAGCCGACATTGGGCAAAGGCTGGCAACACCCTGAACAGCTCACCAGACCATAGCAGGGCCAACACACACCACCATTCACTCTCATTCACACCTAGGGGAACACTAGAACAGCCAATTAGCCTAATATGCATGTCTTTGGACGGTGGAAGGAAACTGGAGTACGCTGAGGAAACCCACACAAGCACAGGGGGAACATGCCAACTTCACACAGAAACACCCAAGCTCGGGACTCGAACCCAGGACCTTCTTGCTGTGCAGTGGACATGCTAACCACTATGTCACTGTGCCGTCCTAACATGGAACATGAACTGATTAAACGGATAATTAAACTTACAGGACAGGTGATACAAATGAAGGGGGAAATCAGGGAGTGAAAGGCGTTGAAAAGAAAACTCAGTGTTAACCTTTCCTTCTTTCACTCCAGAACATAGTCGGGAAACACAGAGGAGACTGATTGATTAATTGATTTATTGATTGTTTTATTGATTGATTTATTGATTTATTTATGTCCTCCAGGATTGAAGTTTACTCAGCCCTTAATACTCTTATAACACCATCCTTGGACACCTTTCATTAGAGATATCTACCAGGAGCTCCGCATTCAGCCAGTGCCTAAACCTATATATTATCTATATGCAAATGTGGTGAAATGTATTATTAGTATTTACTTATCCTTTACATTATTATGACGTAGATATTAAATCAACAATATATTTCCTCTCAAACAAAAAATAAAATGACCTGCTTATAAAACCCTGATAAAACTAACTCAGGCACTCAGTCATTGGCTGAGCAGCTTAATCCTATTAGGGTCGTGGGGAGGCTGGAGCCTATCTCAGCCGACACTGGGAGAAGGTGATGCACACCCTGAACAGCTCACCAGACCATCACAGGGGAACAGCCACACCTAGTGGCAATTTAGAGCTACCAGTTAGCCTAATATGCATGTCTTTGGACTGTAGGAGGAAACCGGAGTACACAGAGGAACCCCAGACAAGCATAGGGAGCACATCAAACTCCACACAGAAACAGCCTCTCCGAACTCAGGACGTTCTTGCTATGAGGCAGACGTGCTAACCACTACGCCACCGTGCCGCCCTAATTCTACATGTTTATATTAATATTTACTATTTTGAGTGATACATTGGCAATACCGTATCTAAATGTGGTCACGGCAGGAAAATTGCCAGAGAGACAAAGAGAGAGGCATTAAAAATGATAGAAGAAAATCCTTCTGTCTTATTTTCTTTTGTTCTCTTTCAAAAACAAAACAAGAAAAATGCCTGCAATTGAGACAAATTATGTCTCTGGTGTTAGAGGCAACTTTAGGAAAACATCTGCATGACTGTATTATGTGTGTGTGTGTGTGTGTGTGTGTGTGTGTGTGTGTGTGTGTGTGTGTGTGTGTGTGTGTGTGGCTTGTGCACACGTGCGCAATCGTAAACCTGCTAGACAACAGCTTTTATCTCAGGCAATCGCTTTGCTTCGAATGCTTCCAGATTGAAGGTGTGAAGTCCGCCTTCTTCACAGACAACCCACAATTAAGAGTCCGACCACACACACACACACACACACACACACACACACACACACACACACACACACACACACACACAGCAGTAATTACACACAATTTCCTATTTGAGTGAAAGAAAAATGTCTCCTCTGAGTGACCAGTTCAAAAGGGCACAAAGCAAGGGACGGCACCATCTGCTCATCACACTTTCCTTTTTTTTTTCTTTTTGCCCGGTCCTTTTGTCTCCTCTCCTTGTCATTCACTTGGTGAAATCCTCTACACATTGTTTAATTGCCTGATGATTTATAGCAGTTTGTCAAAGCTCCTTTTTTTTCCGGCACATTACCCACGCGCACAAACAGCAAACAGCAGTTTGGAACGCAGACGTACAGCCAACATGACACAACAAAAGACTTCAATCTACACACAGCATCCCTGCTGCTGTACAGCACGTCTCTCAGGCACCCCAAACACAAAGCCGACAAAATCGATTATTTCTAATCAGCTGGGCTGAATGAGGCCGAAGAAAAGGAGGTATTCTAGACATTTGGAAAACACAGACCGGAGCACATGTTTTCCGTTCTCTTTCCCCAGGTACGTATGTATCTCCGGGTTGATTACGTGGCAGCACGGTGGTGTAGTGGTTAGCATGTCCACCTCACAGCAAGAAGGTCCTGGGTTCGAGTCCCGGGCTCGGCGATGGCGTTTATGTATGGAGTTTACATGTTCTCCCTGTGCTTGTGTGGGTTTCCTCCGGGAACTCCGTTTTCATCCGACAGTCCAAAACCATGCACAGTAGGCTAACTGGCTGTTTTAAATTGCCCCAGGTGTGAGTGTGAATGGTTGTGTGTGTTGGCCCTGCGATGGTCCAGCGGATGGTTCAGGGTGCACCCCGCCTTCAACCAGTGTCGGCTGAGATAGGCTCCAGCCTCCACAAAACCCTTGTAGTGTGCCTAAGGTCACAGACAATCACCAAGTGTGACAGGGGTCCATCGTGGGGTACAATTACTACAGACATTCACACCCTTTTATTCACACTGAGGATCAATTTATTCTTAGCCTATCCACGCTATTTTTGGAAGGAGTGTTAAGGGAACGGAGAACCTGGGGGAAACTCGCGCAGACAGTGAGAAAATGCACAGAAAGTGCACACAGACAGTTAGCGGAGTTCAGAGGATCCTAATGCTGTGGGGCGGCAAAACTACCCGCCCGGAGTATATACAGTATGCTATATATACGTACTGTATGCTCTCATTTTTTAGGACTATGTCTGGACACAAATAGCATATGGCTAGCTTTATTTGATTTTACTAATCCTATAATGGCTGAGAATGCCCCTCTTTACCCCTATTCCCACAATACTGACTGTTTTCCTCTCACCTCCCCTCCCCGGATATGCCGACTTGTCCATCAAAACGGTTTTGAGCTGCAGTACAGACTCATCTTAGAGAACATGGAAACTCCACACAGAAACACTTTTCCAGAGCAAGGGACTCGAACCCTGGACCTTATTGCTGTAAGTCAGATGTGCTAACCACTACGCCACCGTGCCGCCCTCGGTGAACATTAGCGATGCTTATAGTTAAAGTTGTATACTTACAGCTAAAGTTTTAGCTCTGTACACAAACTCTTATATTGGTTGAAATGGTCTTTACATCCCGAAAGCAATCAATACGTTATGATATCTGTGGCCAGTGTAATCCTGTAAAAACGGCAACCAATCACTGTCTCACGGTCTACAGGGAAATATCCAATGGAATGTTCCGGTGTCTCCCCTACCATGCACGAACCTGGACTCAGAGCAGAGCCTGTGCATGTGGAGAGGCAAAGTGGCTTTTGAAATACCTCCGAAATGCTACTTTTGATTTTTGCTAGCTTTCCAGATTACAAACCCCAGCTTTGATGTTGCTAAACTAGTATAGTGCAGTTCATTCATTCATTCATACTTTTTAAGGCGCTTTATCCTAATTAGGGTCGCGGGAGGCTGGTACACCCAGGCCATCGCAGGGCCAACACATACAACAATTCACACACACACACACACACACACACACACACACTCACACCTAGGGGTGGTTTAGAAACCCACACAAACATGGGAAGAATATGCAAACTCCAAACAAAAACACCCTGAGCCCGGGAATCGAACCCAGGCCTTCTTGCTGTAAGGCGTATGTGCTAATCACTGCGCCACCGTGCCGCCATAGTGCAATTCAAGTTATTATTTTATGTGTTGGTGGTGATGTCATATGTGAAGTTTGCTGTTTGTTAATAAAATATAACGTCTGTTCTGTAAGTATAATACATTCTGTTTGTTGTTGTTGGGAGTACAAGCGGCTCTAATGCTAGTTTCCGCCTGATGCTAGGCACTTGTAATGTGTGAACTATTATCATTTGGATCTTAGATGTGAGAAAATAAGACTATTTCCAATACCTCGGTGAACTGAAGTACTGTACGTGCAACACCACCGACCTGCTGCTTTTAAATCTGTCTACCTTATGATCAGAGACAACTTTATGTACTGTAATAATAATAACGCTGATTATAATTTGCTGGTGGAGATGATTATAGGTGTTGATGATGCAGCCATATGATGCTGTGTTCATGCTCTTCTGTTTGTATATGATGTCTCAGATGCGCTGTGTGTATCTCAGTGGTGTCATACTGCTTATGTTACTCGTCAGCAGTGCAACTCCATATAAGCTCATGTTCCGTTTTCTGTAGCAGCCGATGCAATTATGAGTGTTCCATAAAGACAAAACACAGAATAAATGTAATTAAGGCATCCCTCAGGGGTGGTCGAGCAAAGAACAATGCGAGACATGACAGGAAGAATCTGAGACCAGGAGATCACCTGATGCATTCAGTAACGAGTTCCTAAATTAATAGCACCCCTAAGAGACTGCTTCATAATTTACTTACAGTTTTATAAGGCACAGAGAGGAAAATATGAGCTTCACACCCTTCCCATAGTTTGGGTGTGTAATTACAGAGGAAATGCAGAGCAGAATTCAAGTAGGATTGACAAAACAGGAGAAAGACACACAAAAATAATACCCTGGATACTTTATCAGAATACGGATGTGTGCAAGAGAAAAACTTCCACTATAGTTTATCACAAAATACTACAAAATACCCCAGCGGATCCGCAGTAAGGTGATGTATATTGTAATTAGCTATAGATTATGTGGTACTTGGTAGTATACTATACCACTAATGTCATATATTACAGACATTGAAGCTTACTATACATCTTTAATGTGGCTTACTACAGAAGCAAATCAGATTCCTACAGGGTATTTCAGGTAAACTACAGATAGTATATTCATTATATATCAGTATATATAATAGTATATATTTGGTGTGATGTACTAGGTGCATGAACTTGCCCCCCATCCATAAAGAAAATTATAGAAAATCTATCATCTATAATCTATAGAGAATTATTCTGAATTCTACATAAAGTTCTAGAAAATCTATCATTTATAATCTATAGAGAATTAT
>JBCNYH010000008.1:1978927-1990292 GCA_039654325.1 Tandanus tandanus | reverse complement strand
GAGAGAGGGAGGGGGGGAGAGAGGGGGAGAGGGGGGGGGGGGGGGAGGGAGAGAGGGAGACAGAGACAGGGAGAGAGAGAGAGGGGGAGGGAGAGAGAGAGAGACAGACAGTGTGAGAGAGAGAGAGAGAGAGTGAGAGAGAGTGTGTGTGTGTGTGTGTGTGAGGGGGGGAGTACAAGTCAAGGTCAGCGCTGTTTTAATGTGAGCTGTAGAATCCATATTCGTGAAAGGGTTTTGGATTCCAGTCTGCGTGCTGAGAAAAGCCACATGGCAGAAAGTGCTGCCATCAGCAAGGAGTTGTTACGAACTTTCCTGCTCAAGAATGTGAGAAGCGACGTAAGAACATTGAAGGAAAGCCTAGAGCAGTAATTTCATTCGGAAATAAACTTTCTCAGAAGTTCATGCGCTAATTCAAGCACTCACACACTCACTTATTCAGCTGCCGAACCGTGCTAACCATTACCCCACCGTGCCACCCCTGCTTATCCGGGTACTTTGGTATACTCACCTCTCACTCATTTTCCAAAACGCATAATCCAACTAAGATCACGGGAGGATGGAGCCTATCTCAGCTGGCTCTGGGTGAAGGCGGGGTACACCGTGAATGGCTCATGAATCCATCGCAGGGCCAACACTCACACAACCATTTACACTCACACTCACACCTAGGGGCAAACTGGAACAGCCAGTTAGCCTAATGTGCATGTTTTGGACTGTGGGAGGTAAGCGGAGTAACCGGAGGAAACCCACACAAGCACCAGGAGAACATGCAAACTCCACACAGAGACACCCTCACCAAGCCCGGGACTCGAACCCAGGACCTTTTTGCTATGAGGCGGACATGCTAACCACTGTGCCACCGTGCCTCCCCCGTTAATCCAAGTACTTTGGTATACTCATCACTTACTCATTTACCAAACAGCTTAATCCTAGTGTTAGGGTCGCGGGGAGGCTGGAGCCTAAATCAGCCGACACTGGGTTGAGACAGGGTACACCCTGAACTGATCGCCAATCTATCGCAGGTCAACACACACACACAACCATTCACACTAGTGCTAACCACTACGCCACTGTGCCGCCCTCGCTAATCCTAGTACTTAGGTATAATTTTTCTTAATGTAGAACTTGGAAAGCTTTCGCGTGTAAAAGTCTGACATAAATATGGGTGATGTAAGAGCTGCTTTTTAAGGATTGTTAACACTATTTTTCGAAAATAAAGGAAAAACAAAACAAAAACAAAAAACATGCATGGATCCGTCAGAATAACAAATAAATAATCTATTCCTCTACTTTACCACACACTCCTACTACATCTCTTAAAGAGTGCAAACCTGCTACACTTCCCACATCCTTCAAGATCAAATCAATAGATATGACTCAGTGCCGGAGACATCTCCAGCCTGACTAATCCTAAAAGGAACCAACTACTTTCTATTTGCATCTCGCTGCCCCAGCGTCCCTCCGCTAACCAGCAGGATCCTCCGGATTACACATGTCAGATTTCTGAAATAAACAACTCACCCCAACACTGTTGTCAAACAAAACAGCTCATCGGGTTCCTGTGAGCACTGCGTCCGACATTTTCCTGGTGCTGGATCTTTAAGACTGAGAGAGCAACTCTATAATTTTATACAGGCCGTATTTATGTCCTTCGGCTTTACTTTCACTTCAATTTTATACTGAAATCATTCACACCACAGATCTAGCTGCGAGATGGTTCAGGGTTCATGTCCCGGGCTCGGCAAAGACGTTTCTAAGTGGAGTCTGCATGTTCTCCCCATGCTTGCATGATTTTCCTCCAGGTACTCCGGTTTCCTCCTACAGTACAATGATATGCACATTAGTGTAACTGGCTGTTCCAAATTGCCCCTAGGTGTGAGTGTGAGTGTGAATGGTTCTGCATTTGTTGTCCTGTGATGGACTGACTAGCTGTTCAGGGTGTGCCCCACTTTCGCCCAGTCTGAGATAGGTTCCAGCCCCTCTGTGATGCAGGCAGTATTGAACACTTCAGAAAATGAATGAATGGATGGATGAGTGAGTGTTAAAAATAATCATTCCCCGACACCACATGGGCATGTGTTTTTGCCTCTGACATCAAAGCCTTTTGATATTTTATTAATTACTTATACAATATTAAACTTTATATGAATGTTCCAATTTATCCATTTCACCTGAAGCATAGTTTGGCATTTGATAAATAAACAACTGTGAATGATTCATGAGTCAAATAAAGAACTTCCTGTCCCGAAAATATTCCAATCCAATAATGCTGGCACGTACAGACCAAGGTACAGTAATCATAATATTATGGATTACAGTTCAATATATTCACCAATCAGGTTTTCAGGGGAAATTTGACAGCACTGCTAGATACACTTCCGGTTTTAACATGCATTATTATACGTTACATTATACATACATTATAAACTCAATATTATATACATTCTTACCGGGAGGAATCTCGTCTTGGATTTTAAAAAGCAAAGCTTTCATTATTAATTGAGTAAACATGACCATCAGGTTTAAAGTAGGCGGTACGGTGGTGTAGTGGTTAGCACGTCCATATTCTACTGATACCCACTGGATATGAGTAATCGAGCATTCTGACTGGCTACTCTACTACTAGGATATCACCGCATATACCATTAGCATATAACTGCTAACACTAGCTGGCCAGCTCTTCCTTTCATTCTAGACTCATTTCCTGAAAAGCAACAAGAGGAACATGCCTCCGGTCCTTAGTGTCAACGGATGCCTGTAAGCGAAGACCACCTAACCACTGTGGGCTAGCATGCTAAACACTAATGCTAGCTCCTCCACTCAGAATGATTCCATGAAAAACAATAAAATCTAGAACGTAAGTATTTGAGGGTGTAGCGGTGTAGTGGTTAGCACGTCTGCTTCACAGCAAGAAGGTCCTGGGTTCGAGACCTGGGCTTCAAAAAGTTCAATCCGGGTCCTCCAGTTTTCTCCTACAGTGCAAAGACATGCACATTAGGCTAAATGGCTGTTTCAAATCACCCCTAAGTGTGAGTGTGTGTGTGTGTGTGTGTGTGTTACCCTGGTAGGATTAAGCGGTTCAGCAAATGAGTGGGTGAGTGATGAAAGTATTTGATCGTCAGAACTTTTTTTTTCAAGAATTAGACTCTGAGGAACAAGTATTTGATGGGAAGAACGTATGTTTTTACATTTTCAAAAATTTGATTAAAATAATAATGTCTCGCAATCCAGTGAGCGTGGATAGAATACAACAGTTATTCCGCTCGCTCTCATTATACATCCCAGTAGCTATTCATACATATCTGATTAGTGCCTGTGAAACTGCTGTATAATAATTACTGTGTCCTGTTTTCCCAGAATCGAGCAGAACCATTGTTTATTCCATTGTAGAGTTTTAAATTTCCAACCAGGGAATGAGAAAATAAGGGCGGCACGGTGGTGTAGTGGTTAGCACGTATGCCTCACAGCAAGAAGGTCCTGGGTTCAAGGCTCGGGTGCTTCTGAATGGAGTCTGCAAGTTCTCAGTGCTTGTGAGGGTTTCCTCTGAGCACTCTGGTTTCCTCCCACAGTTCAAAGACATGCACTGTAAGCTAACTGACTCTTCCAAATTGCCCCTAGGTGTGAGTGTGAATGGTTGTGTGTTGGCCCTGAGATGGTCTGGCGGAGAACTGTTCAGGGTGTACCACGCCTTCACCCAGTGTCGGCGGAGATAATCTCCAGCCTTCCCATGACCTTAATAGGATTAAGCAGTTTGGCAAAGGAGTGAGTGAAATGAGAACATATTCCAGCCTGTTTTAGGAACGAAATATTTTTTACATTAAATTACTCAGTAGAACAGAACAACTATGTACTGGCTGTGGTTCCTTCTGCAACATTTCATGACCTTTTCAAAATTATACAACTCGATCTGTGGGCTGTGTGATACTCCATGCTGTTGGCCTGTGGTACATTACACTGCTAACATACGAAAGCGCTTTGTTCGCTCCTCTGCAACCTTTCAAGCATGAAGTTTCAAGCACGAAGTTGACGACAGAAAAATGTAACATTTTCAGTTGAAGTTATGCAATGTCTCTCGGCTGGTCTGGGAACGCCTCGGTGTTTCCCCCAGAAGAGCTGGAGGAAGTGGCTGGGGAGAGGGACGTCTGGACCTCACTGCTTACGCTGCTGCCCCCGCAGCCTGACCCTGGATCAAGCGGAAGAAGATGACTGACTGACTGAGTTGAAGTTATGTTGAAAACCAAGCTGGGTTATTTATAAAGGTGAAATTCTGACAAATATCATTTAATTAAATGGGTTTACAGTCTTTGTCTTTCTAACACTTTCACACATGTGTATTAACTTATATTGTGCAAGGTAATAGTTGAATTCTTTGATTCTCGAACCCAGGATCTTCTTGCAGTGGGTGGACATGTCACGCTGAAATACTCATTCCTTCATTCATTCATTTTCTGAAGCGCTTAATTCTAATTAGGGTTGCGGGGAGGCTGGCGCCCATCTCAGCCGACTCTGGACAAGGGAAGAGTACACCCTGGACAGCTCGCCAGACCATCGCAGGGCAGAAACACGCTGACGGCAACCCTACGGCCTACTCTTTGTAAAAGTCAACAATGGTTCTTTTACATGCCTCTCACCACAGACAGTGAGAGACATGGCCGGCCTTTGATAACCCAGTTAGCTGTACTGGGGGGACAGCAGTGACAACTCGGTGATAGTGGGGCTTGAACCCCCGACCTTTGGATCAGCAAGCCAATACCTTTACCACTGGGCCACCACTGACCCCCTCAAATATTTTCATTCCAGATTTTATTGTTTTTCATGGAATCATTCTGAGTGGAGGAGCTAGCATTAGTGTTTAGCATGCTAGCCCATAGTGGTTAGGTTGTCTTCACTTACAGGTATCAGTTGACTCCAAGGACTGGAGGCCTGTTCCTCTTGTTGCTTTTCAGGAAATGAGTCTAGAATGAATGCAAAAGCTGGCCAGCTAGTGTTAGCAGTTATATGCTAATGATATGTGCGGTGATATCCAGTGGGTACAGATAGAATAAGAATGTTTATTCTCTGCATCATATATCTCATCTGTTCCGATTTGATGGCTATGTGGTACGAGGGCAGCATATTAAAGATTTCCCCTTGGCCCACTTCTGGTTACTGTAGGATGCTGAATTTACACATGTATAATAATGCATATCTCTATGGGTCACAAAGTAAATTGCAGCTCTGAACAGTTTCTCTTTTACAGGTGCTAAGGTGAATAAAGGTGTGATAAGGAGCCAGTTGAACGCAGTCATCAGGTTCCTGTACTTAAGAGGCCGCACACCATGGGAGATGTTCAATGAGATGAAAGAGACCTATGAGGAGGATTCCCATCGGCAACAGCAAGGCAATAGAAGCCTTATGATTCACCAACTCCAACCCTCGGCAACCCAAGGTCATGCTCACGATTTTGGAACCAGCACGGAGTAGTGATGATGGGATTTCCAGGGCAAAGGGTAGTAAAAATTACTGGGACATTCTACGCTTCAAAATTATGAGGCACGGCATGCTGACAAAAGGTGTCATCCTCCTGCGAGACAACGCCTCGGTTCACAACTCGCATGGTGCCCAGATGGAAGCATGGTCCTGCGACTATGAAGCCCTTCCTCAACCCTCTTTCTCTCCCGACCTCGCCCAATCTGACTTCCACCTATTTTCAGACATGAAGTAATTTTTGAAGGCCGAGCACTTCCCAGATGATGAAACGTTGATTTCCGAGGTCAAGTCATGGCTTCTGAGTCTGCAACCTGCAGGTGAGGTCTCCACAGCTGCATAAAGCGATGGGAGAAGACTAATAACTGTGCCAAGTTTCATTCCTTGCAGTCCATGGGAAAAGGGGTGGGGGAAATCTTTAATGAGCAGCCCTCGTACCAGGCCAATATCACCAATATTAAAACAACTTAGCCGCTAATGTTATGCATTAACAGGTAACTATTGTCATGGGTCACCCTTGTTTCTTATTTACTTTCTAAGCAAAGAATGTAACTGCACCTTCACAAACAACAGCACCCTGAATCCCAGTGTTTCTTAGGTTTATACGTCATTTCTTCAATTATTTCATTAAAAATCAAGAGCGGGATCACTGCAAGAATGTACACAGATATTAAATAATGCTAAAATTTAGCTTAAATGAATTAAACAATATGATGAGTCACACATCTAAATTTCTCTCCAATCATCCGCCCACCCATCCGCCACTCTTAGGCTCCGGGAAATCGCCCTTGGCATAGCTGCATCCCCTGCTGTCCAGGGAGCAGTGGGCCGTGGTGCCAGCAAGCTAAGCACAAACCGTTAACTGCTTATTTTAGCTATTAAAACTGCTCCTGCTGTTGGCCTTTGGGAGGCAGAACTACTTCCATCGCATGGGCCAAGTCAACAGCAGCCGCACAAATAAAACGAGTCACTAACACTCAAAGCAGCAGCCATTTAGCACCAGCTATTGTGTAAGAACACAAATGTGTTTCAAGACAGCCATAACCCTAGTTAGCTCTTCGACTCACGCTATTCTACGCCTCTGTGTTCTGAAGCTCTATATTAAGCATGTTAGCTAATGGATATAGAGGCATAGCATGGGTCTTGTTTGAAAGGTAATAGAAAGGTAATTTCTTTATACCAGGCAGAAGAATTCATTGCAGACCTTTGGAAGCCAAGCTGTTATTTTTTCATCGAAACAGAAAGCAAGTTAGGGCACATAAAAAAGGAGGTGCCATGTAATGCAGAGGGCATCAAAGAGCAGGTTTCCATTCCTGCTCCAGTTAAAAGATGAACAAACTGGCATCCAGGCTCTTGGTTTTCTATAACACCCATATGCTACTCGATCTTCGCTGCATTACTCTGAGTGCTAAACTTAATCCTTCGGTAATCCCTTCAACTGAAAAAGGGCTGGTAATATGAAATACGCTGGTATTTTCAAAAAAGGAATATGAGTTTATTTTCAAGGTGTTTCCATTAATCCAGTCCCATCCATCTCACCAACCATAGACAGGTCACGTTAATCATGTACAGTAGCACACAAGAAACATCTTCAAACAGTGTAAAACCATCCATCCATCCATCCATCCATGTTCCTCTGCTTATCCAAGGTCAGGTCGCAGAGCTAACAGGTCTAGGAAGGTAACCCAGGCATCTCTCCCCCTAGTGACACTCTCGAGCTCCTCCTGGGGGATCCTGAGGCGTTTCCAGGCCAGATGGGATATATAATTCCTCCAGCAAATTCTGGGTCTAACCCAGGGGACCATGTATCCGCGATCTTGTTCTTTAGGACACTAAGCAAAAATTCTCCACCACAAAAACTTCAAAATATTTTCCTGATGTAATCCTTAATAATGAGACAACATTTAAAAGTACAGAAGAGATATTTACACACTGTATTGTAAAGAGATAATATACTGCCTGGACATAAAATAATAATATCCCACACTCCTTTAGCCATGTTATTGCCATATAATGTTGCTGAGCCTCTACCTGACCAACTGAAGAATCAACATGATGCTGATTATATGCTGTAATCAAGGGTAAAGGCAATGCATGGGGGCATAGTAGTAAACACATCCACCTCACAGCAAGAAGGTCCTGGGTTAAGGTCCTGAGCTCAGTGATGCCGTTTCTGTGTACTCTTCTGCTTGATTGGGTTTCCTCCAGGTTCTCCGGTTTCCTCCGACAGTCCAAAGACATGCACATTAGACTAACTGGACACATTAGACACATTTGACGAGGTGTGAGTGTGAATGGTGATGTGTGTATTGCCCCGCAATGGACCGACGAGCACCTTCATCCAGAGTTGGCTGAGATAGGCTTCAGCCTCCCTGTGACACTAATAGGATTACGCAGTTTGGAAAACAAATGAATCACTGAATGAACCATGGGCAAAGGCAACTTTTTTGGAGCCGGGGAGTGAATAATGTCATCAGCAATAATATATGTGCAAGAAGAATGTAGCAATGCCCCCAGACAAGTTCACGCCCCAAACAGAGAACGTAAACAGAACGAACAAGGTGTTAACTGTCTGTGCTACTGATGATCACATTCTCAGTTCTCGGCAGACTGGTAAAAACTGAGACATAGGCATGAGTCCACTTACTTTGGGGGGAAATGAAAAGATGTTTGAAATACCAACCTGTCATTTTGTTCTCACCCAAGACAGGATCTGGAGCAAGGTGCTGCCACAGTGGAGCAGCTTCCAGCCCTGTGAGCTCTGAGCAATGAAACACATCTCATGCCATTCAAGTGTCAAGTTGGGTTAGCTGGGAAAGCGAGGATGCATTCTGATATCAGAAAATATCATATAAGATAGAGGAAATCAATGCCATGACGCAACTTAGGCCAATAAAATGAAATGAAAAGTCGGTATCTGAACTTCATTCTGCTTATAAACAGGAACTACTTGGTGCTTACTAGAGAACTGAGGCTTTATACACTACCAGTCAAATGATTTAGAACATTATTAAAATTGGAGGAGCTGACTCTCATCCCGGCCGCTTCGCACTCGGCTGTGAATCGCTCCAGCGAGAGCTGGAGGTCCCGGCTTGATGAAGTGAAAAGGACGTCATCCGCAAAAAGCAGAGATCCTATGGCCACCGAACATGAACCGCTCAATGCCATGGCTGCGTCTAGAAATTCTATCCATAAATATATGAACAGAACCGGTGACAAAGGACAGCCTTAGAGAAGTCTAACCCCCACTGGAAACGAATTCAACATGTTGTTACCAATGCAGACGAAGCTCTGGCTTCGGTAGTACAGAGACCGAACGGCCCGTAGCAATGGGTCCGGTATACCATATTCCAGGTGCACACCTCACAAGATAGCCCAAGGGACACGGTTGAAAGTCATCTCTAAGTCCACAAAGCACATAATATAAGATCTTATATCCATTTTTATTCCTTACGAATATTTTTACCATTCCAGTGACAACTAATATTGATCAGTGACACCAAGCATTCAATATGGGTTACTCTGAATTACTGGGATCCAAAATACTGATATTACAACCAATCTGTTTCTGCAGCATTTTACAGTTAATGTTAAACCCAATAAAACTACCAGTACACTGAAATAAGGTGTAAAGTTCCAATCCATAACAATACCATGTGCAAAGTGGAATAAAACAGGAAAAAAGTGTGGAGCACAGTATGAAAACCCAGATGATTGCACTAATTAGTTCGAAGTGTGTTAATTAGAATGTTGGTGAGTTAAAACTTCCATTCTATAAAAAAAAATAAGGAATACAAGAAAACAAATTATTTGGCACCAAGCTGTTGTGCAAGAAATGTGTACACTTGTGATATGTAGAGGCCAAGAGCTCTCCCAGGACCTTCACAACACGGCTGTTGCGCAGTGTAGCCATGGCACTGGCTACCGACAGATTTCTCACCCCAGAAGACTCTCGCCTCAGATAAACAAAAAAGCATGATGGGATTTTATTCATTTATTATTATTATTATTATTATTATTATTATTATCTATTATTATTATTATTATTATTTGCTATAGAACATATAGAGAAGCCTGAAAATTTCTGGAAGGATGTACTCAGACAAAACAAACAAAAATCATACTTTTTATTAAGCATATACCCGACTCTGCATATAATCCAAAAATATCACACCTACAGTACAGTTAGAAGGTGGAAGTATCATGGGATTTCCTTTTTCATAGTTCAAATATATCTCAAATTATTAAAAAGGACACGGATAAGAGAGGCGCTAAACACTAATGCTAGCTCCTCCATTTAGAATTATTCCATTTAAAATTATAAGTTAAAAGTGGGGCGGCACGGTGGCACAGTGGTTGGTACATCTGCCTCACAGCAAGAAGCCCTGGGTTCGATTTCCGGGCTCGGGGTGTTTCTATGTGGAGTTGGCATGTTCTCTCCATGCTTGTGTGGGTTTCCTCTGGGTACTCTGGTTTCTTCCTACAGTCCAAAAACATGCACAGTAGGCTAACTGGCTGTTCCAAATTGCGCCTAGGTGTGAGTGTGAATGGTTGTGTGTGTGTTGGCCTTGCAATGGTCTGGCGAGCTGTTCAGGGTGTACCCCGCCTTTGCCCAGAGTCAGCTGAGATGGGCGCCAGCCTCGCCACGACCCTAATTAGGATTAAGCGGCTTAGAAAAAGAATGAATGAATGAAAGGTAAAAGTGCTTCAGGTCCCAAGTGGTGCATTGCCATGGTGCAAGTTGATTGGCCAAGCTCTCGAGGGAGGAAGGGGGGGGATGGCTTACTCTTGCTTCCCTGTCACATAAGTGATCAGCAACCAATCATGGGCATCTGTGAGCTCATGCATACAAGGAGGGACTTATGAGATTTCTCCACCTCAAAAGGTTTCCACCGTCAGTCCAAGTTCAGTACCATGGCCAGCGATTCTACAACAAGATACGCTGTACATTACATGAAATCATTTGCAGGCCCTCACAGTTTAAGGACAAATCGTACACCCTGTCACTCCAAGCATCTTCTATAGGAACTCAGATATGGAAAAAGGTCATTATGGGTGGGGTAGTGACTCAGTGGTGGAGGCCTTGGCTTATGATCACACTCTTAAAACCTCAATTGCTCCATTGTATTCTCTCTAAATTGTTGGTTGCTTGGGATTGAAAAAAAATGTCAAGGAAAGAGATATCAATTGTGCCACAGTGGTCAGTTACCATGCAGTAATGGTTTTCTCTTTGCAGTTTCACCTGATGAAGTCAACCCTCTATCATGTCATTACACGTACTCTCTTCATAGCTCCACATCACGGGAAAACTCTTAGGTCGTATTCCTACTTGTGAGGAGTTGCTTTTTTTTAAATGGTTCATTTGCCCCCAGGGTTTTGTACTGTTTGTTGGAGTGTGAAAGCTGTTTTTGAGCCAGGAAATGGCCCAGAAAACCAATTGCTGGTCATCTTGAAATTGGTGGTCTGGGGCTGGCTTCCACTGAACCGTGGTGTCATCTGTATCGGGTATGGAAGCCATCCGCTCCCGGTGCTGCATGCTGAGTAAAGCTGTGTCTATACAAGAAGTGATGAGCACAAGCGAACATGCATAGTCAGTGAACACCAGCGCAACGGGTGATGGAAGGCGAAATTGTTCTCAAGTGATGCAGGGAGTTAAATTTAGCTGATTCAATTGATTACCAATCAGAGCTTAAAGTTACTGTTGATTGACAGACGCCAAAACATTTTCCATAGGGAAACAACAGACACGGGTTTAATGATTCCGCCTACGTATTTACTGCCATGTGCTTTACGTCTGCATACAGTAATTATACAAGTACAATAACCGTAAATGCCATGCTTAGATCTATGTTTCTGAAACGGTTGGCATTTTCTGTGTGTGTGTGTATATATATATATA
>JBCNYH010000008.1:1960102-1975247 GCA_039654325.1 Tandanus tandanus | reverse complement strand
GCAAGCACAGGGAGAACATGCAAACTCCACACAGAAACGCCCGAGCTGGGAATCGAACCCAGGACCTTCTTGCTGTACATTAATTAAATAAAAAATATAAAAACACCCACTGTCTCATTTACTCACTTATTTGCCCAACTGATTAATCCTATTAGGGTCACAGGGAGGGTGGAGCCTCTCTCAGCCGACACTGGGCAAAGGCGGGGTACACCAACACTCACACCAACATGCAATTTGGAACAGCCAATTAGCCTAATGTGCATGTCCTTTGGACTGTAGGAGGAAACCAGAGTACCTGGTGGAAACCCACACCAGCACAGGGAGAACATGCTAAGACTACACAGAAAGTCCTTGCCAAGCCCGGGACTTGAACCCTGTGAGAGACAGCCTAGCTACTATGACACCATGCCGCCCAACATAAAAACAGCATATTTTCTTTATCGCTATGGGTGTTATTCTGAAACTCAACTGATTTGCCATTCATTTCTGCTGCCTCTAACTTAAAAATATCGCAGTAAGAATTTTCCAATCATAGCCTCGGATACACCCGATTACATAATTCAGGACTCTTTCGTATTTCTGTTTTTCGAGTTTTGTATCAAACAAACCAGGGAGTGGTGCATTATAAAAACACATACTTTTGGCTACCTGTAAACAAATAAAGACATTTAGCATTAAAAATACATTTCAAGATGAAAAAGAAGCATGTTGTGTGAGGCAGCGTAATACTAAACTGATTTATTCATTTATGAACATTAGTGATCCCGAGAAGCAACATGGCAGCCACTCGGGAAACAGTTGGCGGAACAATTGGAAACTGGTCGAAATAGCCCCAAATAGTCCCAAATTGTCCCAAATGCCCCTGCATAAGCTATAAAACTAGTACCAGCTCCAACATATCCATGGCGAAATCCCCAACATGGCACCCCACCACCCGAGGCACAGAAAGTGCAGAGGGTATCCCCAGTGCAGGTTAAACCTTCTCAGAAGCAACAGGGATTGTACAGGGTGACCAAAAAAAAGGGAAATTTAAAAAAAGGGATTAAAGATAATCAAATTATTATTTGCACACATTAGTGTCAAAGCATTCTTTGCAAACAACTGGCGTGTGATCGCCGCAGAGAGCCGAGAATTCCATTCAATCATCATTCATTTTCTGAACCGCTTAATCCTAATTAGGGTTGCAGAGAGGCTGGCACCCATCTCAGCTGACTCTGGGCAAGGGTGGGGTACACCCAGGACAGCTCAACAGGCCAACGCAGGGCCAGCACACACAACCATTCACACTCATTGAACAGCCAATTAGCCTACTGTGCATGTTTTTGGAGTGTTGAAGGAAACCGGTGTACCTGGAGGAAACCTGGATACTGGGTACCTGGAACCAAAACATTTCAGGACGTTAAACCTTGCAATGGGTTGAGAATTTCAGAACAAGAGGTTCAGCTTTGAAAAGAAAATGACCTGGTCGACCTAGGAGCGCTCGTACACGTGAGAATAATGAAGGATTGAGGCGATGTGTTGTTCAGTCTCCAAGATGTTCAGCAGAAGCGTTTTAGCTGTAGGGAAAACTGCAAGGACAATCTTATACAAAGACCTCTGCTTCCAGCCATACAAAAACTGTAATGAATGAAGTGTAACAGTGTGTGCAAATCATTTTCAGATAAAATTGCCTTAAAATAAGAGTCTATGTGTTGCAACATGGGGCAATTTTAAACTGGAGTGAAATCACCTGAAAGGGCTTGTACTCCATGCAACATGAGTTAATATCAAATGGATTTATTATATTCAGAGGCAGAGCCAAGTGTCTAGAGCAGTCACAGCTAGCTGTAGTAACAGTGTATTGCAACATGATGGGAACATTTCCTTCCTCTCCCCTTTCACTGGAGCATCACTGCATTTCTCAAAACTACCCTGCTGAAAACATCTTATATGAGAACGTCTTCCTGTGTAGGTATTCCTGCTGGATGTCATGCAGTGCAGTTCATCATGTTGGTCCCCATGTCTATGATTTTGCAAACCTGTGTGCACAAATGTGAAGTATAGAGCTGCACAACTGGAAGAAGTTCTTCTATGTGAAAGAGCCCCTTCTGCACACAAGCCCACTGACTCACATCCCACTCTTATGCCAAACTGCTTAATCCTATTATGGTTGAGGCTGAGCTTATTTCAGCTGACTCTGGGCGACCATCGCAGGGCAACACACACACAACCATTCACACTCACACCTAGGGGAAATTTGAAACAGCTAATAAGCCTAATGTGCATGTCTTCGGACTGCGGGAGGAATATACAAACTCCACACAAAAACGTCTTGCTGAGCCTGGGACTCAAACTCAGGACCTTCTTGCTGTGAGACGCATGTGTTAACCACTACACCACTGTGCCGCCCTGCACACAAGCCCAGAATCACAAAATAAGTACTTTTGCTAAGTGTTAAAATGCCCTTACCGCACACTCTATTCCTCGGTCTCTGTTACTAAATACCTTTATTGCGCATATGAATGATTTTCTGGGAATTTTGAGCTGTAAGTAAAATCACAGTGCAAATGCTATTATAGACAACCAGAAAAGAGCTAATGATATCCCAGCTCTCAGCGAATTTGGCGATAAAATAAGGGCCATGGGTTGGTGCCAGTTTCTTACATCTTGCAGAACAACTTGGAGAAATACACTGAACTCTATGCTGCTCCTCTGAGTCTCTGCCAGTAAATACAAAACACTTTAGTAAAACAAATCAGCACTGTGATGAAAACTAAAAACGACAATGATAATAACATGCACAATCAGTGTCAGCCACAGCATACAACGGCCAACCCATCAAACTTTATTTATAGAGAAACGGGACTACAATTCATAGCGGAGACCCCATAGACATGAAACATGACTTTAATGGCTGTCCCGTGTCCATACCCTGTCGCTGATTTGATGCTGATTGGCTGTTATGTATACCTCGCTCAATAAAGAAAGAGAAACGCAAAATAATAAAGCAGAATAAAAAACACACAATCTAACCCAGGTAGGCAGCTAAACAACACCAAACATTAACAGAAACACGGAACATGAACTGATTAAATGGATAATTAAACTGTGTTAACCAGTACAAAGAGTTCTGTCCCAGAAATGAAAAGTTTTGTCAACTCCATCATGGCACTTTGAAAGGTAAGTGAAAAGTTAAGTTCTGAAAGGACATGAAATTTGCAACTGACTGCAAATGCCCTGGAAGTGAACGTGACAGGAGTCTTATCCCATTGAGTGTAGCTACCTAAATTACACCAGTACAGAGAATGAGACTATCACATTTCCTAACTCTGTCTATCACAAAAGTAGTAAAGCAGAGAGAGCGAGGGAAGCAGGACGCACATACAGAACACTCACTCACTCATTTGCCGAATGGTCTAATACTACAAGAATGGGGGGAGGCTGGAGGCAATCTCAACCAACATTAGGTGAAGGCAGGGTACACCCTGAACAGCTCGCCAGACCATTGCAGGGCAACACACACACACACACAACCATTCACACTCACTTTGGATTTGGAACAGTCAATTAGCGTAATGTGTATGTCTTTGGACTGTGAGGAAAAAAACAATACCCAGAGGAAACCCACGTAAGCACGGGGAGAACATGCGAACTCCACACAGAAACAACCAAGGCTGGGACTTGAACCAAGGAACTTCCTGCTGTAAGGCAGATGTGCTTACTACTATGCCACAGTTCCGCCACATGCAGAACAGTTAGCGCAACCTAAAGGTAGACTTTTCTAAGCATAAACAAACAAAATGAACTGACATACTGAAGGACGCTAATTTCTTCCTGTTTGGTAAAATTAGGCTTCGTTATCTTTTTCTTTTTCTTACTTTCTGCTTTTTTGTAAACAAAGGCTGTCATGTAGTAAAGGACAAAACTTTACCTGCCTGCGCAGATGAACACAGTCTCTACTGATGACCACACTCTAACTAGCCTATCATGTGTGAACTGCATGTAGCGCTTGTTTGTACTGACCACTCCTGCATTGCTTTACCCGAATTACTGTATAAAACTCCTGACCTTTGTCCGAATAAACAAAGAAATTGTTTGAACCGTGTGTGCAGTGTTGGTGTTTCTTCCCAGGCCGGATGACGTAAGGTAACCTCTGAGCGGGGGAGAGGTATCTAAAGCCAAGTGGGTGGGAGAGTTCTTTGTCTGAATTGCAATGCAATTGTGCGTTTTCCTCTTAAAATTAAAACAAAACAAAACGTAAAACCGAACATATCACGACTTGACAAGGCCAAATAAATATTAATAAATATTTACAAATGAATCATAGTCTGCTGTCTTTAATATGATCTGTAGTCCGCAGATCTGGAAGCGTCTTACATCCACGTAGCAAAAGGTGCACCATCAGAAGCGGTGAACCACACAGAAGTTTGGGAGTGGACATGGCACTGTCTGAGATTTTTACCTCTGGAACCACATATGGATGTTGGCAGGGGTGAAAAAAAAAACATTGAAGCAACTAGTCAAATTTATACTTAAAATTAATAATATGCGCATAATTAAAAGGTACTCAGGTATAAAATAAATTTCATTATGATTTATTTTATTGATTTTTTGAAAGATATTCATAAAATACCATTTTTTGTTCGAATCTGGACAGATTTCTCATGACCTTTTGGCCCTTTTTGACCGTTTGGCCCTTTTTCATCTAAATTGTACAAAGAATAAGTGACTAACAGGCAGTCATTAGGACATATTTGATTGGATGGTTTGAACATCTTGCATTAATTTACATAAAATGCATGGAAATCAACTCAATTGCTCAATAGTCACAGAAATATATTCATGTCATGATCTTTTAAGATTCACAGTGAATAATTCTAAGGTCTAAATAAATATGTGGGGCAGTGGTGGCCTGGTGGTAGGGTGCTGGATTACTGATCCCAAGGTCGGAGGTTCAAGCCCCACTATTAATGGGATGTCACTGCTGTCCCCCCAGTGCAGCTAACTGGGTTATCAAAAAATCAATGTCTGTGGTGAGAGGAATGTAAAAGAACCATTGCTGTCGTTCGTAAGGAGTAGGCTGCATAGCCATCAGCGTGTTTCTGCCCTGCGTTGGCCTGGCGAGCTGTCCAGGGTGTACTTTGCCCTCGCCCAGAGTCGGCTGAGATGGGCGCCAGCCTCCCCGCAACCCTAATTAGGATTAAGCGGTTCAGAAAATGAATGAATGAATAAATAAATATGTAGTAAATAATTACAGTGGGTATAGGAAAGAATAAGACCCCTCTCCGTTCCTCTCCCATCAAAATGCACAAATGCTTTGAAGTCTGAAATTAAGGCTAAGGTAAGTGCAACTTACAACAGCCAAGTGAAATATATCATAGAAACCTTACAGAAAAATTAATAGCCTTCCCGCGGCCCTAGTAGGATTAAGTGGTTTGGCAAATGACTGTGTGTGAGTGAGCTGTCTGATAAATGAAATAATGGGGTGTTTGTGCTGCCCTGCAATAGTCTGGCAAGCTGTTTAGGGTGTACCCCGCCTTCACCCAGTGTCAGCTATGATAGGTTCCAGCCTCCATGCCACCCTAATAGGATTAAGTGGTTTGGCAAACAAGTGAGTGAGTAAGTGATTTGTGATATTGTTGTCACATGCATTCCTGTAACTGCTCCAAAGTTGCCACAGGCCTCTTGGTAGCTTCTCTGACCAGTTTCTTTCTCGCTCTTCCATCCAGTTTTGGAGGGACGGCCTGACCTGGGAAGCATCCTAGTACTAAACACGTTCCGCTTTTTCATTATGGACTTTACCGTGCTCCTAGGGATTAAAAAGCTTTTGGAATTTTGACAGTGCCTTGCCACCCATAGTTGCTTGTTTGCTTTCAATTACACTTTAAGGCACTTGAAGGGTCTGAGCTTTTATGCTGATACTAATCAGAATGATTACAGTTGATCACAGGTGGAAACCAATTAACTCGGTGTGCAATGAAGAGGGTGATTAGTGACGCATGATTGAGTTTTACTAGTATTTTTTATAAAGGAGGTGATCGTTTATCCAGCTCAGCAATTCTGTTTTTTTATTATTATTATTACTATTTACATTTTTTCTGAATGACTGCTATTATATCTTTCACCTGGCTGTTATAAGATGCATTAAGTAAATACAGCTAGAAAAAAAAATTGTTTTCATTTCAGGATGCGAAGTTACAAAAAGTGTTATTTTGTAGGGGGTGATTTTTTTTTTTATACTCACTATATGTAGTGCAAAAGGTAAACTCTGCTGGGATTTTTTTCTTACACCCAAACCTACTGTCTTATCAGAGCCAGAGCTTATCCCATTTTCTGTAGCGTGCAGCAAGTAGGCGGCTAGATGGGAGTGGTGGCTCAGTGGCTAAGGCTCTGGATTACTGATTCTATGGTCAGGGGTTCAAGCCCCAAATACCACCAACTGTTACCGTTGGGCCCTTGAGCAAAACCCTTAACACTCATTTGTATAAAAATTATAAATATAATCACTCTGGATAAGGGTGTCTGCTGAATGCCATAAATGTGGGCGATCAACTCCTCCTGCTAGTTCGACACAGTTTACCTTCCTTTTATTCACTGAGACCCATTTAAACCTCTTGGTTGGATGTCTAACGGGATTCGAACTCACATTCTTTCATGCATGATCCCAGCACCCTATCCGCCACACCAGCGGCCCCACCTGTATGTACAGTGTATGTGTTTTTTTGTTTTGTTTGAACGTACCCGAGCGTAAACATACATACAGAGGAATTAGAAAGTTATATTTGCATTTCGAAATCTAAATAAAGTAAAAATCTATGTTGTTTCCCAATAATGTGTGCTGTTCCATTTTGGATTTAACAAGGCCGAATAAAAACAAAATACCACAATCCACAAGCCAACACAAACTTCTGTTAAAACAGTCATACAGAGCCGCGTTTAATGGGCTATGATAGAGCAGCCAACAGTGACAAACAGCTTTACTTTTCAGTAAGGAGAATTAATGAGAAGCAATCATTCCTCAGGTTATTTGTAGATATTCACAGGAAACGTCAACTGAGTATTGTGCACAGGGATCGTGATAACCACAGCGTAACCATGGCTACCCATAGAAAAATGTCAATCTTACCTTAAAGGTTAAACTGAAAATGAAGGCAGAAGAAGAGCGACAGGGCGAGTGAGAGAAGGGAATGTTATCAATATGCATAGCAACTCCCCTCAGCTCATCAGAACAGGTTAAAGGATTAAACCTTGATATTCCAACTCTGCCTCTCCGCCACCCACAGACCACTCGAAAAATAACTGCAACTAATGCCTTTTTAATACCTGCTTGACTTTATGTTTCCAGAATAGCATAATATCTTCATTTAAATGATTAAAATCAAATCAAGACTTCACAAACTCCTGGATCCAGGGTACAAATATATATATATATATATATATATATTCATTCATTCATTCTCTGAAACATTCGGGTCACAGGGAGGCTGGAGCCTATCTAAGCCAATACTGGGTGAAGGCGGGGTACGACCTGAACATCTCGCCAGACCATTACAGGGCCAACACCCACACTCACACTCACACCTAGGGGCAAATTGAAACAGCCAATTAGCCTAATATGTATGTCTTTGGACGGTGGGAGGAAACCGGAGTACCCGGAGGAAATCCAAACAAGCATGGGGAGAACATGCAAATTCCACACAAAAACACCTGAGCTCGGGATTTGAACCCAGGACCTTCTTGCTGTGAAGTGGATGCCATAACCACTGCCATGCCGCCTGCATGCAGTAATATTTTATAATGCTTATACACTATAAAACTCACGTCGTGCTATATGACAGAATAGGGGCGGCATGGTGACGTAGTGGTTAGCACGTCTGCCTCACAGCAAGAAGACCCTGGTTCAGAGGGCGCGTTTCTATGTAGAGTATCCATGTTCTCCCAGTGCTTGTGTGGGTTTCCTCCCACAGTTCAGAGAGATACATATTAGGCTAACTGTTTATTCCAAATTGTCCCTAGGTGTGAGTGTGAGTGTGAATGGTTGTGTGTGTGTTGGCTCTGTGATGGACTGGCGAGAAAAAGGGTGCAGCAAGCTTTCGCCCATGGTTGGCTGAGATAGGCTCCAGGCTCCCCACGACTTTAATAAGGATTAAGCGGTTGAATGAATTTAGGGGGGAAAAATCCATGCCATTATTTACATCAGTAACTGATGTACATGCTGATGATGATTTTCTGGGCAGACCATTTGGTTTATGCAAATCCCCTATGGGTGGTTGAGCACTCTGAGGTTGCCAGATTTTACTCGAATAGAGGCGTCAGCAAAGGGATTTCACAATGCCATGTTTAAACACAAGCCTTTAAACCTGAGATAAATGTGGACTAATACTGGATATATGCAGTACAATGCCACGTGGATAGTCCTGGTCTATTCAAGTCAAGTCAAGTCAAGTCACATTTATTTTTATAGCACATTTATAAACAATTGATGTTGCGCCGAAGTGATGTACAGACAGGCATAGAGAACACATAATACAGAATAGAATGAAGACTATTAGAAAGAACACTACATAAACATGAGCCATAAAATAAACATAATACACAACATAACAACAAAAAAAGATACCGACACCCCCATACAATTACACGTATTATACAGCAGAGGAAAAAAGGACAGCAAGAAGGTTCTGGGTTCAAGTCCTGGCTTCAGAAGGGGCATTTCTATGTGGAGTTTGAATGTTATCCCCGTGCTCGATTGGGTTTCATCTGGGTACTCAAGTTTCCTCCCACAGTTCAAAGACATACACATTAGGCTGGCCGTCTATTCCAAATTGCCCCTAGGTGTGAGTGTGGGTGTGAACGGTTGTGTGTGTTGGCCCTGTCGACGGACTGGTGAGCTGTTCAGAGTGCGCCCAAAGTCGGCTGAGATAGGCTCCAGCCTCCCCACAACTCTAGTAAGATTAAGCGGTTCGGCAAATGAATGAATATTGCGGTTACCTCAATCTGTCTAAGTGAGTCCCTAGACACTGGTATTGCGTAAGATAAATGGGCTGTCCAAGGTCAGGACTGTGTATAACTGAGACACGTCGCTGCTGAAGGCAAACCCTACCCCACACGCGCAACTCTCATGCAAATGTCTGAATAGAGTTTGTAAGTCTGTATTTAAGTCTGAGGTCTGAATACCAATGTGCACAATTTCCTGATTAAATCCTCACCGTGCCCACTTAACTCGACTCTGAATGCGGCCCATAATGCAGATTCCACTCCCAATGGTTTGGTTACCATAAAGAGAAATGAATTGGAAACCAGAGAGTAATTTAATTCAACACAGTCTTGTGTACAGCACTTACACTCGAGACAACCCTAGGGTGCAATGGAAAAGAGAGGGAGGGAAAGATTTATAGCAAGGGATTGAGAAGGGAAAGAAGACAGAATAGGAAAAGAAATGCTCCGATGACAAACCACCAGTGCTCCAGTACAGACATTACAATAAGACCAATGTGTGGAAGAGCCGGTACACATGCCAAATATCTACTGATCCATCAACTGAACGAGCTGTGAATGATGGCCAACATGTGCAAAGCATTTCATGTCTGTTTCCCGCGCTAGATGCCAGCAACCGGACCAGGCACCATAAAGCGGCTTTAATACGAGACAGATATATTGATGAGAATATCCTTCAGCACAAGGTGACCATAGTGAGACCCAGGGGAAGACTAGCTGACTCGGCTTTGTTTTTAAAAGCAGCTGCAGTCCCGGAGAGAACAGAGGGAGATCACACACCGGCCGTTTATTTATCTCATCTGCTCTTTAAAGATCTACTGTAGGTAGGAATCTCTGCAGCTGGAGGCTGGAGCCCTTCAAACAACATCACTATCCACATATCATCAACGCACGGCAAGCGCATTGTTAGCCGTCTCAGCCGTAATCCTGAGGTTTAAACTATTCTGGGCGTTAATCGATTCATCATTGTCTTTCTTTGAGGTTTATCTTGAGCATGAGTTTTGCTAGTAGGATTTTATTTGCAGGTGTGCACATTCTCGTGGTGGAAAAGAAATCTATAAACTCTGCCTTTAAAAATGTCCTTCAGTTCTAGGATTTTAAATGAATCGCGGGAGGCACGAAATTTTGCATGTTCTCCCCGTGCTAGCGTGGGTTTCCTCTGGGTACTCTGGTTTCCTCCTGCAGTCCAAAGACATGCACTTTGGACTAATTAGCTGTTTCAAATTGCCCCAAGGTGTGAGTGTGAGTGTGAGTGTGAATGGTTGTGTGTGTGTCGCCCTGCGATGGAATGGCAAGCTGTTCAGGGTGTACCCCGTCTTCGCCCAGTGTCGGCTGAGATAGCCTCCCTGCGACTGTAGTAGGATTAAGCGGTTCAGCAAAAGAATGAGTGACTGAAAGTTTACTATAAAGTATAACACTGCAAAAATTACATCCCAGCGACATTCTTGCAACAATTCTACGTTAGTATGAAAGTCATCTTTTTGAACCGCTGCTCATGCCTCATCACAGGGCAATGTGACCCACTCAGACTATCTACCGTCTTCCTCATTACTGAGCTCACAGACACTTATGTTTGGTTAGTGTTGCTATGATTGACAGGCGAGAGAAACTATTTCATGCCTCCCTACCAGAGTGCATGGTAAATCTTTGCTCGCTTTGACTCCACGGCTCATGGATGGCTCTCGCATTCTTGGGATTCAAACTTGCAACTCGCACAGCTGCACAAGCTACGCATCTGTTTATGTTTTGTTTTTTTTTCTCCTTGTAATCCTGAGCATGTAAAGCTGATGCGCTGCCAAGCAGCCAACCACTAGAGCAGATAATCACTGGGAAGAAAACTTGTGCTGTGCAGTTTGTTCATTTTACTGGTACAGCAGTGATGGATTACCTCACACATTGGTTGCTGTTCACGACATGTGACATCACTGATGTGAACAAGCAGGTTGCTTCAGTGCAAAGCCCAGGTATTACACTCACTCACTCTCTCACTCACTCAGTCACTCGTTTGCTGAACCGTCTAATCCTATTAGGGTCGCGGGGTGGCAGGAGCCTATCTCAGCCAACACTGGGTGAAGGCGGGGTATACCCTGAAGAGCTTGCCAGACCTTCACAGGGCCAACACTCACACAACCATTCACACTCACACTCACACTCACACCTAGGGGCATTTTGGTACAGCCAGTTAGCCTAATATGCATGTCTCTGTGTAGGACTGTGGAAGGAAACCAGAGTACCTGAAGGAAACCAACGCAGACATGGGGAGAACATGCAAACACCACACACTCGGACCCAGGACCTTGTTGCTGTGAGGCAGACGTGCTAATCACTATGCCAACCTGCCACGATACCCAGGTATTATTGGTATATTATTACAAAAGATTATTACAAAAGTTACCTGATAACGCAGACATATACTACTTGCAAAAGCTTGTCATATTAAAACTCCTTTTTTAGAGCCCCAAACGCATGGAAAATGACTTGCATCGCTATCCTGTGTCCATACCACCACAGGAAACCCAATAAGGCTACCTCAAGAAAACTCAGTGTTAACCTTTCCTACTTTCACTGCAGAACATAGTCAGGAAACACAGGGGAGATTTATTTATTTATTTATTTGTTTATTTATTTCCTCCATATTCAGCCCTTAAAGGAGACGCACTACTCTTATAACAGAAACTCCACTTTTAGGCAGTATGTAAATCTATAAAATATTACATTTTTATTCAGTAGTTAAAATAAGACCCCCTGCCTGTCCATAATCTTGTTTGTGCTTTGCTGTTTTTGGATTTAGTTCAGGTGACTATCAACGTACATAAAACCTATAAAGTACACACTCACACTCAGGAAAAAAACCTTGTAAATAATGGTAAATAGGAAAATAACGCAATTATGGTTTAATATTTTTTCTTATTTATTGGATAGACACGGAGAAAAGGAACAAAGGGAATAATTATATATATATATTTTTTCCTAGTCACTTTCTCATTATAATACCATTATTTATACAAGACAAAACAATCTGCTTTTGTAACCCCTTTTTATATGTTAGTGCCTGATTCAGACATGATGAGAACAAGACTTTGCCAATTGTTACGTTAAATTCAACGTTCAATATTTCAAAACTGCTCTTAGATAAATCCTTATATCAACCTCTCATTCACAGAACCATTTAACCTTACTGGGGTCTTAGGGTGAAGGCCATTTACATTCTGAGCAGCTCACCAGACCATCACAGGGCCAACATATACAACCATTCACACTTATACTCAAACCTAGGGGCAGTTAGCCAATTAGCCTCATGTGCATGTCCTTGGACTGTGGGAGGAAACCAACGCGACCTTGGGAAAAACATACAAATTCCACATGGAAACACCGTTGCCCAGCCTGGGACTTGAACCCAGGACCATCTTGCCCCTTATAATCACACACTTACTCATTTGCCGAACCACTTAATTCTACTATTAGGGCCAGTCTACACAGGGCGAAGGTGGGGTACACCCCGAACAGGTCGCCAGACCATTGCAGGGCCAACACATACGCAACCATCCACACTCACACCTATCAATTTTTTTGGAACAACCTGTTAGCCTAATGTGCATCTTAGGATAATGTCTTTGGACTGTCGGAAAAAACCCGGAGGAAACCCACGCAAGCGCAGGAAGAACATGCAAACTCCAGACAGAAACGACCTTCGTGCAGTGAGGCGGACAGGCTAACCAATTCGCCACCGTCACGGCTAACTGTGAGAGATGGTTTTAAAAATGCAGGAAAGGTTTGTGTGAGATTTAAAGGTGGCAAAAATAAAAAGGCCCTGCGATGGCCTGGTGAGCTGTCCAGGATGTACCCCACCCTTGCCCAGAGTCGGCTGAGATGGGCGCCAGCCTCCCTAAAACCCCAATTAGGATTAAGCGGCTTAGAAAATGAATGAAAGTAAAAATAAAAAGTGAAAACATTTCTGCTGATAAATCAGCATGAAGGAAAGTTTTTATGTGTGTGTGTGTGTGTGTGTGTGTGTGTGTGTGTGTGTGTGTGTGTGTGTGTGTGTGTAAGTAATGGAGCGAAAAGGAAAGGAAGCAAGATGAAGCTCTCAAAAGATTTGCTGATAATCAAATGAATTTTTTTTGCACATCCCTCTCTGTAGTTGATAATTGGAGCAGGATCACACATGTCAGAAACTGTTAATCTTAATGCACGTCTCACTTCCCTCTTTCCTCCTGCTCTGAGAGCGCAACACTTCAAAGTGGAAATACTTCGAGGGAACCTGATGAAGCGGCAGCTGAATGAGAAGGCGCACGTCAAAAGCCCATTCAACTTCCATTCTCATTAATCAAGTTATGGCCCGGAGACTGACGTCGGAATCAAAAGTGGCAGCGACGGCCCTCCTTTTTAAAGCCTCTCCCCTGCGGTGTGTGTGTCTGATGCCCCTGAGAGAAAGACAGACAGCCCATGGACAGCTCTGTCCAGCCAAGACCTTGTGCTCCAGCTCTCTGAGGATAAAAAAAAGCAGCTCGGAGGAGGATTATTAATGATTTCTAAAGAAGCAACAATGGCACAGTAGGGTCTTGGGCACTTATGGCATCTCTGTCAGAACATCCAGAAGACCTTTCCAACGGATAACAATGTCCATACACACCCCTGAATCCACAGTCTGTGTTACTTTATCAGTTACGCAGAATGAATAATAATTAAAGCAGTTTCCCAGGAATACACCCTCATTAAAAAATGTATTCATAATAAACCCGTTCACTGAATCAGTAAACCTTATTTCTAAAAACATTTAACGTGTTTATAATGTTTATAATAAACCATAATAAACCGTAGTGTATTATCCATTTCTTTTACAAATCTATTTTAGAATTATAGCCTTGCGATTAATCAGAGAGGTCCTGGGTTCAAATCCTGGGTTTGGAGAGGATGTTTCTGTGTGGAGTTTGCATGTTCTGCCTGTGCTTGTGTGGGTTTCCTCTGGGTACTCCAGTTTCCTCCCACAGTCCAAAGACCTGCACATTGGGCTAACTGGCTGTTTGGTGAGTGTGAGTGTGTTGGTCGTCCTATATCCTCGGGCTCTGTAGAACTTCTTACATCATTTGCATCACTTATAAAATCCAGGACGACTTTTATAATGTAATTTAAATGACTGTAGATGTTAATCTTGGAAAACAGTAGGAGTTTTGCATTTCTTCCAGTAAATAAAGGCAAAACTTTTTTAACTTATATTCATGAAAAAATAATGGCGTAAATTTATCAGAACTTTACTATATTAAAAATATCAACAGACTCCAGGAAATCGAATGAATTTTACAGATCATTTAATTATCATTTATTTTGGATGCTTTTATCCACTCAAAGATAAAGTTATTATGTAAACGGATGTACGCTCATTGTGGTTTTAAGATTTATTGTTATAACTTAACTCTCTACTGCACATATTATGATGTCTCATGGAAGGAAAAAATAAATACTGATTTTTTTTTTCCAGTTTAAAAAGTTTACCTTGTTTTTTTAATAAGTATTTTTGGGGTGGGGGTGGGGGAGGGGGTTGCCATATGGCAGTACTGTATAAGAATGGAAAAAGGCCTATTCACTATTTAGTCTTGACACTGCTGAAGCATGGGTACTCATCCCATCTGGAACTCTGTACTCGGGTTATGTTCTTGCAGCCAGGGTTTGCGCACGCTTCTTTTGTTCAACAGAATGTTCCGCTTTCCAGCTGGTCTGTGCTGACTTTCATTCAAAATCAGTCTGTCCTTCTGACTGAAATATGACACTAGAGGGGTACTCACAGACTGCAAGGTAACTCCACCAGGCACAAATGGATTATTTTAACTTGGCATGGTTATAATGAAATGTCTCCCCCTTGTGGGTGTCAGAAGAACATTTTGCCCCATTTTAATTTAAGATAGGAATTTTTCAAAATTTTCCACAATTTAAAGGCTTCTTTCCAGGTCCAGGTCTCACCCCTTCAGCTAGTTTAATGGAAATCATATAAGTACTTTTTGAGTAATTCTGTTAAAACATAAAAAATCTATTGATCAATGCTTGGTAAAAGGCCTTTAATAAATTCCTGAATTCGAATCATGACATTTTGCCCAAAGTCATTCATTCATTCATTTTCTGAACCGCTTATTCCTAATTAGGGTCGCGGGGAGGCTGGCGCCCATCTCAGCCG
>JBCNYH010000008.1:1946171-1956820 GCA_039654325.1 Tandanus tandanus | reverse complement strand
CTTCCATCCATCCAACCAGCCATCTATCCATCCAACCCTCTATCCAACCATGCATTCATCCATCCATCCAACCATCCCTCTATCCGTCCATCCTTCCATCCAACCAGCCATCTATCCATCCAACCCTCTATCCAACCATGCATTCATCCATCCATCCAACCATTTATCTCTCCATCCATCCTTCCATCCAACCAGCCATCTATCCATCCAACCCTCTATCCAACCATGCATTCATCCATCCATCCAACCATTTATCTCTCCATCCATCCTTCCATCCATCCAACCATCCATCTATCCATCCAACCCTCTATCAAACCATGCATTCATCCACCCATCCAACCATCCATCTATCCATTCATCCTTCCACCCATCCAACCATCCATCTATTCATCCATCCTTCCATCCACCCATCCAGCCGTCTATCCATCCAACCCTCTATCCAACCATGCATTCATCCATCCAACCAACCATTTATCCATCCATCCAACCAACCATCCATCCATCCATCCAGTCATTAATCCACGCATTCAACCATCCATCAAGGAAACTGAGGGCAATCCTTGACCTAGATAACTACATAATTATTGTAAGTTTGAGAATACTGGGAAAGCCCACAGAGGTAACTAGGCAGGTGAAAAATAAGAAACAAGTTGAGGAACTTGCACAGGAATTACATACAGTGATAATAACTTAAAACAACTCATCAGTGACATACATTATATCATTCAAAAATATGTGAACACCAATGTGCTTTTTAATATTCTATTCCAAATGTTGTCGCCGTGGCGTAATAACCGTCCCTCCTCTGGGAAGGCTTTGCTTTAAACTGTTGGAGCATGGCTGTAGAGATTCACCCATTCAGTCATAAAAGTATTAGTGATCCCAGGCAGTTATTCCCTCTGCAAAGGAAGCAGAGTTTTACCTTTGTTTTGTGTGTTTGTTTGTCACCAGGATTACACAAAAAGATATGTGTAGATTTTCATAAAATGTCTACCAGAGGCGGGGCTTTGGACAAGGAAGGCTCCTTTACTTTTTTGAGTTGACCCAGATTAAATTCTATATCCAGGAATTTTTTAAAGAATTCTTGAAAAAAAAATTTTGAGAGAGGACGATTTTTGCCATTTTGGTTTATATACGGGATTGGTGGGCTGGGTGATGGTTTTCGGTCTCTGGATGCTTTTGTTGCATTAGTGCTTTGTCACTTTTCATCAAACTTAATTGAGACTAAAACAAGAAACAATTAAATGACTAAAAACAACTCACTATTACAAAATTTCGTCAAAAGACTGAGACAAAAATCTGAATATAAATTAGCTGTTGAAGTGAACGTCTGGGTCGTGCAGCTGAAGGGTCCGAACCAGCATCTTGGAGTTAATAATAAATAACTTGAAAGAAAATTAGGCAAAATTTAAGGGGTGGTACGGTGGCGTAGTGGTTAGCACGTCTGCCTCACAGCAAGAAGGTACTGGGTTCGGGTCCCGTACTCGGTAAGCCCGTTTCTGTGTGGCGTTTGCATGTTCTTCCTGTGCTTGCATGGGTTTCGTCCGGATTCTCTGACATATAAAGAACAAAGACATGCACATTAGGCTCTTTGGCTGTTCCAAATTGCCCCTAGGTGTGAATGTGAGAGTGAATGGTTGTGTGCGTTAGCCCTGTGACGGTCTGCTGAGTTGTTCCGGGTGTACCCCGCCTTCACCCAGTGTTGGCTGAGACAGGCTTCAGGCTCCCCACCACTCTAGTAGGATTAAGAAATTCGGCAAATTAGTGAGTGAGAGATGAATTTTTTTTTTAAACATTTTGCCATAGCCAGTTTATTTACCGATGATAACTGATTTTCTCATCTTTCCTGTGTATCGTACATGTCGCGTTCGACAGGTGCAAAAGGGCCATGTGCGTAGAGGTTAAATGGTGTTACAGCTTCCTTTCCCAAACAGTTAAGCAAAGAAATGTCCTCTCAACACTCTGTATCTACAAAAAGATTACAGATTGTTACTCAGGCTTTAGGGCAACACCTCAGTGGCTAATGGCTAATAACTTAACGGTTTCAGGAATGTCATTTCTCAGTTATGGTTTATGTTTCCCTAAGAGTGTCTGAAGAAATTTTTTTATCTATTAACAGCAAACCAACTGTCACCTCTCCTGTTTTTCATAAATATAGCGACGTTAGCTGGGTCGAAAACGGGGATATCTTGTCTCCCGCTGATGATATCACTTCGTTCCATTCCACAGCACATCATCATTCTGCCTAGTCGCCGGCAGCCACACGCCGTGTGTTTGCAAATCGATAAGAGGAAGGTGAACGCCAAGCATGCCGTGATGCTCTGTTTCCAGCGAAATGTAATAGGGTCACTGTGCCCTCTCCACAGCCACCATATTTTCGGGGAAGCTTTTACCACTTAACTAGCAAATACTAAAAAAACACGTTTGCAGAAAAACAAATGATATTGCATATTCATTAGAAGTACATAAAAATATGCACACATGTACCGGAGAGCAGTTTAGCAGTTGTATTCATTCATTCATTCATTCACTGCTGAACTGCTTAATTTTACTAGGGTCACGGTGGGGCTGGAGTCTATCTCAGCCAACTCCGGGTGAAGGCGGGGTACACCCAGAACAGCCAGTACACAAAACAGTGAACATTCGCACTCATACTCACACTCACACCCAGTGGCAATTTGGAACAGGCAGTTAGCCTTTTGTGCATGTCTTTGGACTGTCGGAGGAAACCAGAGTACCCGGAGAAAACCCACACAAGCACAGGGAGAACATATAAACTGTAAGGCAGACGTGCTAATCACTGTCCCACCGTGCCACCTCTAGTCATACACAATAATGACCCGTAATTAAAAACGCAACAAACAGAGGTTAACATAATGACTGAAGATGTAGTTCATTTAATCTGTTAAGTAATGATTATCCATGGATTCGATTCTGATTAAAGATCTGATTTAATCAGATGAAGGTAATATTTCCTCTCACTCTCACTCAATCATTTGCGGAACCGATTAATCCTAATACGATCGTGGGGAGGCTGGAGCCTATCTCAGCCAACACTGGGCAAAGGCAGGGCAAAACACGCCCAACCATTCACACTCAAACCTAGGGGCAATTTGGAACAGCCAATTAGCCTGATGTGCATGTCTGTGGATTGTGGGAGGAAACTCAGAGTACTCAGAGGAAACCCACATAAGCCACATAACTCCACACAGAACCGCCCAAGCCCGGGATTCGAAACCCAGGACATTCCTGCTGTGAGACGGACCTGCTAACCACTGTGCCACCGGACCACCCGATTATATTTCCTGGCATTCTGTAACCAGGTTTAATAACATGGAAGGAAATATAAATACAAACCTACGGTTTAGTTTAGTTTATTGTTATAAATAAGCCCATGTGATATTCTTTTCTTGCTCTGGCATTTCATTCGTGGGGGTAAAAAATCTCATATATAGATTTAGGCACTGACTAAAGGTGGAGCTTCCAGTGGATATCTCTATGGATACTAGGCTGGTGTTATAAGAGTGGAGCAGATTCTTTAAGTTCTGTATCAACTTCAGCCTTGAACAAAACAAACAAACAAACAAATAAATAAATAAATCTCCCCTGTGAGTCCTGACTATGTTCTGGAGTGAAAGAAGGAAAGGTGAACACTGAGTTTTATTTTCACTGCCTTTCACTCACTGATTTCCTCCTTCATTTGTATCACCTGTCTTGTTAGTTTAATTATCCATTTAATCAGTTCATGTTCCGTGCTCCTGTTAATGTTCCGTGATGTTTTGCTCAATGAACGTTTTTCTGCCTACCTGAGTTAAATTGTGTGTTCATTCTGTGCAAGTCTGAGAGGCAGAGCCTCCTTTTTGTGGGTTTCAATTTGTTATACATAATAAATCTTTTTTTTTTTAATTGCTGTTTTTTTAATGATGCAAATCAGTGATACAAAACAGCCAAATAGCATCAACTCAGGCATGGACACGGGACAACCATCCAAGTCATGCTCCGTGTCTATGGGGCTAGAAAAGCTATATAAAGCTGCTATAAAAGTGTTTAAATGTCTTTCCCTAATCTCTGTGGTCTTTGTTTGCAGCTAATCTTTTTTGTCTGATGTGCTGCTTTCGGTTAAATAATACAGAGATTGGATAAGATGCAACAAAGGTTCTGCTACATTAGCCAAGATGGTTAGCAAACTGGAGTCACTAAACTTTGGCCTTTTTTTTTTAAAGAAATACCAAAAGTTTTCAGCTAGCTTAATTTTTCAAATGGCCCACTTGGTCCAACGGAATATTTTTCTTGACCACAGTCTGCAAGCTGATGAGGACTTGATGGTATAAAGAAATGTTAGGAAAAGAACAATGAGGGAGGAGACAGAGATTGAGGAGGAGAGTTGACAGGGTATTAAGAGTGACACAATGTACCCCAGGAGGAGGGCAAATTTATGATGTTGTCACAGTGAGAAATGGCCTGATCTTTAGCGCACAGCATCGCCGAGGGCAAGAAGCAAACATCTACGAGGCAATGTCTGCTGAGATAGAATTAGCTTCTTTCTATCCGCACGTACACCCACACGTGCAGACAGGTTGTCCCAGGGTGGCCAACTACCCTGTGGAGAAGCGTCTGATTTGCTAGTTACCATCTTAAATGTCAATGTGTTTCCCTCAAGCTTGTTTTCAAGCTCTTACAGATCATTGCGTGTGTGATTCAGCTACAGTATACCATGTGTTAAATCAGTTTGGATCTTAGGATGAGGTTTCAACCACAGAGCTGTTGCTGTTGGACCAAGAAGTTCTGCACTTGGACCATTTTCAACCCAACATGTAAAGCCACTGAAAAGTTCTTTCCAATGGTTAGCCTCAGGGCCTCTGAACAGGGGTTCTGCACACATGTCTGGATAAGATACGCACTCCAAAAGGATTTCTTGTAGTTTCTTTGGAACAGTTCTAGCTTTCTACTTGGAACTTTTTCTAAAAAATGAAAAGCCACACTGATCTGTTAAGGAATCCCCCAGAGGAACAAACTAAAGAACACTCTAAGCCCCAAGTTTTAGCCCCTTCACTCACTCACCCACTCTCATTTATTTGCTTAATCCTACTAGGGTCGAGGGGAAGCTCGAGTCTATCTCAGCCGACTCTGGGCCAAACCGAGACGCCTTCACAGAGCCCAGGGCTCGATCCCAGGGCCATCCTGCTGTGACGCAGACATTCAAACACCTACACCACCATACCACCCTTTAATCCTCTTTCAAATTGTGTTTTTTTTTTTATGTATTTCCACCGAACCGCATGGAGGGAATATCATCATGATCATTAGAAAAAAACTGGAACTTGATTTGATTATGATTCATTCGAATCATTCTCTCTCACTCATTTGCCGAACCGCCTAATCCTGCTAGATCCCACTGGTCAAAGACAGGGTACACCCTGAACCGCTCGCCAGACCATCACAGGGCAGCACTCACAAACATTCACACTCACACTCACACCTAGAGGCAATTTGGAACAGCCAATTAGCCTAACGTGCATGTCTTTGGACTGTAGGAGGAAACCAGAGTGCTTGGAGGAAACCCACGCAAGCACGGGAAGAACATGCAAAGTCTACACAAAAAGACCTGGGCCATGGAATCGAACCCAGGACCTTCTTGCTGTGAAGGCTGTGCTCTGTGCCAGATACAAAAGTTGTACCGGCTCCAACATGGCGCTCCCTCCACCCGAGGCATATTTCGACAGAAGGTTTCCAGAGTGAGAACTGAACAGATGACTCGCATCATGTTCACGTCCTGGTAGAACCGTAGGACTTCAGTCTCAGGAAGCTTTCAGCTTCTGAAAATGAACAGAGAGAAGCTGGCAGCTTCTCACTACCACAAATAAATGGATGTGAATCTGAAGGATGGGAGACATGACCAATACACAGCCTACGGGTTTTCTTTTAAAACTACTGCCTCGGCAAAACATATGAATTTAGAAACACAAAACAAGGAGCTCGCCATTCTGTCATCTGTCTAATGTACACTTACAATCTTCTTTAGCCTGGAGCTGTGAGACGGAATAGTAAACAGTGGATTGTCGAGAGGTTTTATTTACAGGTGAGACCGCAGTGCAGTAGATCTTCTCAGAGCAGGTGAAAGCTGTACGGCACTGATAACTCGAACTCTGGGTTGTGTTAAGCGCATGCTAGAAGGATTGGTTGATAAACCAGGACTGGAAATCTTAATTCTTCTTCGGCAAAGTCATAAGAAAACATCTTACCTCCGAAATTTTATATAAGAACCAAAAAACAACAACTGGTTAACATCTGAGGCTGGAGCCTATCTCAGCCGACTCAACAGCTCGCCAGACCATCGCAGGGCAAAACAAACACAACCATTCACACTCACACTCACATCTAGGGGCAATTTGGTACACCCAATTAGCCTAATGTGCATGTCCGGACTGTTGAAGGAAACCAGAGTACCCTGAGGAAACCCATGCCACCACAGGAGAAGGTGCAAACTCCACGCAGAAACGCCCTCTCAGGGCCCAGGATTCGACCCCAGAACCTTCTTACTGTTAGGCGGACGTGCTAACTACTACACCACCGTGCCGGCCTTGTTTATACACGGCCATGCTTTATATTAAGTGTCCTTAAGTAGTCTGTAGTAAAGTATCTAAAGATGAAATTTCATTAGACTTAAATTTTTTTTTTACTGTTTTTATCTCATTACTAAGAAATAATGAGTTTGTAATTGTATTACAGAAAATCTGCATGGTGTGTAATTAAGGAGGTACAAAGCAAATGTGTAATTACATTTAGATTTCAGGGCCTAAATTTGGATATTTTTTTCATTACCAACCGGGGAATCACGCTATGCAATGTAAGTGTATGTCTTCCAGTGTGAGAAGTGAATGTGAAGCTGCTGTCAGACGATGCGGTGCACGACATGGGGCACAATAATGTACTGCGCTTGTTGATTATAGTACACCATGCTGTCTGCACACCAATTGGAATAAAATCCCGTGTGTGTGTGTGTGTGTGTGTGTGTGTGTGTGTGTGTGTGTGTGAGAATGGGTGTGTGTCCTGGGATGGACAATCAGGCACACTAATGAAAAAACATTAGCCCGATTCCACCATCAAGCCAAAACAGCGTGACAAAGTGTAAGCCATGATTATTGTCACTTCCAGGGCTTGACTGTGCCTACTCGAAGCTACGTCAAGGCTAGAAGCCTCTGGAATTCGGCCCAACGAGGGCCAAGCAGGGCCGACTGGTGCTGGGTCAAGGTGGAAGGCAAGGTGTAGACTTTATGATTTTTTTCTTTTTTTTAAACAATCGTTCACTGTTCTCCAATTAGAGTGAAAATGACGCGGCTAAACATTTATCAAAAGCTAAACTGTTTTAGCCAGGACTAGCTTTAGCTGCCATGTAAAAACAAAAAAGGAAAATGCGCTAGAAAATCTATACAACTGTTTTAATTCTATTGCTGGTCACTAGATTTTAGAAATTCCACACTCTGATTGGCTAATCAGGATATCAGGTCATATCCTGTGATCTCAAACATTATCACAAGGGGAAAAAACTAAGAAATGGTCATGACTTGTTTTAGGCTAAAAGCTAATGCCAGCCAGGATTTTTTTTTTTTTGTACTTTTTTTTTTTTTTAATGATTCTTCAAAACAGATGTAGGACTGAAAAGGAATAACAGTCAGAACGAAAGTATTTGATAGTAAAAATTTATTTTTTTATTTCCAAGACTCACAGTAAGATGGTCCTGGGTTCGAGTACCAGGCCTGGGCTTTACTGTTTGCATGTTCTCCCTGTGTTTGCGTGGGTTTCCTCGGAGTACTCCGGTTTCCTTCCACAGTCCAAAAACATTTGCATTAGGGGATCGACCCTATGTTCCCCAGTCCCTATGTTCCCCGGTCCTTATTAAATTAATGGATCTTCCGTTGTATTGTGTACTTTATAGAAGTGAGCTACAACGGTTGTATCCATATTGTAAAAGAAGTGTGATGAAACAAAATCAAACATACTCATCAAAGTAACAATTAATGGAATATTAGGGTTAGGGTTAGGGTTCCCGGGGAACATAGGTACTGGGGAACACAGGCACTGGGGAACACAGACATGGACCCCACCTTAACTCGCGCTGTGCATCGCTGTCCTTGCGCAGCATGTTATGTTCATGGAAACTGGTTTTTGACACTAAACACTCCAAGCTACAAGCCTTGGGTAGCCTTGAGATAGCCCTGGCTCGTCCTGGCTCGCCCTGGCACGACAGTGAAACAGCGTGCTCCATGAACATACCGTCATGCTCTCGATAAGAGTTGAATTACCTTGCCAGATCACTGATACCGCTGGTGATATTGATACTGAAACTGATACAAGCTACTGACACCAAAAACATTGATTGATAAAGATCACCATCAGAAACTATAAATAACTAACACCATTGATTGGATAGTGTATGAGCCTATCCCTGGCACCGCATCAATATTTTATGAAGCAATAGTAGTGGCTGCTGAGAGAAATACTTCGTGAAGGAGCCTTTCGTGACGTCTGATGATTATCTTTAATGCTTAAAGTAGCATATAATAAATACTGTTCAATTGTCATCCTGCTGGTCCATTAGCATTGAAAGCTACTCTGAGGCACCACTCCAAGTGCAACTTACTTACTTACAAAGTGCTTATAACAGCCAAATGAATGATTTTAATACATTCAAACTCAAGCGCTAAACTTTGAATATACAGCATGGTTATGATTATATGACCTCCTCACAGTCCCCGGGTCCAGGATTCGACCTTGAGATTGAGTTACTGTCAGAGAATGTTCCTGTTCGTGTTCTTCAGCATGTTCGTATGTGTGTCCACGCTTCCCCGCTTTCCCGTCACCTCTCATAATACACCAGTAGATGGACTGGATATGCTGAATTGCCTGTAGGTGTGAATGTGTGAGTGAATGTGTTTGTGCATGGTGCCCGGTGACGGACGAGCATCCGTTTCATGCTTCCCAGGATAGCCGCCAGGTCCACCGACCAGGATCGAGTGAAGATGAATGAATGTCCACTGTTATGTACTGAATATCTACAACTTTTTAAATAAATATTTTTAAACTGTTGGAGGAAACCAGAGCACCCCGAGGAAACCCACACAAGCACAGGGAGAGCATGCAAAAACGCCCTCGCCAAGCCGGGGAAGCAAACCCAGGACCTTGTTGCTGTGAGGCAGATGTGCTAACCACTACACCACCATGCTGCTCCTCTAGTACATATTATGAGTATAGGAGATTGTGAAGATTGATTGATTGATTGACTTCCTCCATGACCGAAATTGATTTAGCCCTTAAAGGAGCCCGATGCACGGTGGTGTAGTGGTTAGCACGTCCACCTCACAGCAACAAGGTCTTGGGTTTGAGTCCCAGGCTTGGGCGTTTCTGTGTGGAGTTTGCATGTTCTCCCTGTGCTTGTGTGGGTTTCCTCCAGATACGCCGGTTTCCTCCGACAGTCCAAAGACTTACACATCAGGCTAACTTTCTGTTCCAAATTGCCCCTATGTGTGACTGTGATTGTGAATGGTTGTGTGTTGCCCTGTGTTGGACTGATGAGCTCTTCAGGGTGTATCCTGTCCTTGCACAGTGTCGGCTGAGATAGTGACCCTAATAGGATTGAACGGTTCGGCAAACGAGTGAGTGCATGATAACCGGTGACTACAGCAACCATAACCAGTGCCATAACCAAATATAAATATTAGTAGCTATAACCAGTGCTGGAGAATCATAACCTATCCTATATAATAAACACTATCCTGTACAGAGGTGTAGCGGTTAGCACTGTCGCCTTACAGAAAGGAGGTTCTAGGTTAAAACCTTGTGACCGAAAGGGGCCTTTCTGTGCTGTGATTCACATCACGCTTGTGTGGGTTTCCTCTGAGTTCTGTGGTTTCATCCCTAAGTCCAAAAACGTGCAGATTAGGCTAACTGGTCCATGCGTGCCAATACGAGTATGAACGCCCCTGGGTTAGTATCTGAGTTTCACTGTCAGCTGCAATTCGGTAACAAACGCTCACGTGCTTCGTATTACTGAACGCGAAATCCTCACACAGTTCTTACACTGTGGACAAAAGCAGGGGGCAATCCCTTATTCGGCAGCCCGTGAAAACAACAAGAAGGCAGACAACAGCCGAGACGTCACACATGGTCGCCAGAGCCTGGGGAGGAGGTAGAGGGTGGAGAGTGACTGCTGAAGAAGGAATGTATGTGTGTGTATCTGCATGTGTGTGTGTATTATCCCAGTGAGACACCTGCTATTTTTGTGCAGTAGAGGCAGCACCTGCATGAGCGGCCTGTTGTGATGTTGCCCGCGTGCAGAGCGGCGATAACAGGGAGGCCATTCATGAGCAGAGCTTCTGAGCCAACCCTTCTCTTTCTCCTTCTCACACACACACACACACACACACACACACACACACACACACACACACACACACACACACACACACACACCCAGCAGGCTCCTGCGTGTGTAATAAATGTTCGGATGTGCAGCAGCTATGACCTTTATCAATGCACATTTTATGATATATAACACAAAGCCTAGGACACACACAGACACACACACACACACACACACATACACACACACACACACACACACACACACACACACACACACACACACACAC
>JBCNYH010000008.1:1925647-1942634 GCA_039654325.1 Tandanus tandanus | reverse complement strand
CACACACACACACACACACACACACACACACACACGCACGCACGCACGCACACACACACACACACACACACACACACTACACTCCATCTCTCACACACATGCCAAACAGTGTATTCTCAACCTCACACATATACACACACTCTACTCACAGTCTTTCCATCTCTCAGGTTAAGACACTCGCGTACCCCCAGGTTTGGTCTCGCTCAATCTGTCCCCGAAATCACTCACTGTATAATGAGTGTGCCATTTTGTAGTGGTGTCTGAATGTATAGTGAGAATTATCACGCACCATATGGTGGACTCGGGGAGGGCACAGTGGTGTAGTGGTTAGCACGTCCACCTCGCTGCAAGAAGGTCCTGGGTTTGATGAGTGTGAATGTGAATGGTTGTGTATATGTGTGTGTTGCCCTGCAAAGGTCTGCTGAGCTGTTCCGGGTGTACCTGACCTTCGTCCAATGTCGGCTGAGATAGGCACCAGCCTCCCCGTGACCCTAGTAGGATTAAGTGGTTCGGAAAATGAGTGAGTGAAAGAGTAAGTATATGGTGGACTCAGAGTATCCCATAATGCATTGTGAAAACCTATGGTGTACAACTCACTCGCCAAACCACTGCTATCTTAGGGTTGCAGGGAGGCTGGAGCCTATCTCAGCCGACTCTGGGCAAAGGTGGGGTACACCCTGAACAGCTCGCCAATCCATTGCAGGGCCAACACACACACAACCATTCACACTCACACTTACACCTAGGGGCAATTTGGAACAGCTAGTTAGCCTAACGTGCATGTCTTTGTACTGTAGGAGGAAACCAGAGTACCCGGAGGAAACCTAAGCAAGTACGGGGAGAACATGGAAACTCCACACTGAGCCCAGTACCTTCTTTCTGTAGGGCAAACGTGCTAACCACTACACCACCACCCCGCTTATAAACAGTCAGTCAAGTCACTAAGGAGACAATAGAAAATAAAAATCAGCCAAAATGAGTAAGAAAAAAATATTAAAATACAATTAACATGCAGTGAAAGAAATTGATTCAAAGCCTCAAATCTGATTTAATAAAAGGAAGCTGTGTTTCTTGTGGATGGTCCACCAGTTCAGTTGACGATGAACTGTCAGGTTTTAATTGTGCGAGAGCATGATGTAATCAACGGCGCTGAGGAGTGATTTAGGGGCATTCCACAGCATTTGGTCCATGGGTCATGATTAAAAAAAATTATTAAAATATAATATATTAATATATGAAAAATTAGGTTTAATTGTGATAATAGAGATATCAAAGTGCCTGAATCTATATCGGTTCAATAATATATTAAATTCTCAACAACTCTAATGTGAATACGTTTAAAATAAGTTTGCCAACCTAGAGGTTCACATCAATTCCATGATAAGTAAAACCTGTACACTAATTTATTTTCGGTGTTACGGGTAATTTGGTTCTCAAAAAATGTCCCGTCCCTGACAAAAAAATACTGTGGAATGCCCCTTTAACATTTCACCGTTGCGCTCACTATATAGTCCTGTATATTTAATTCCCTATACAGTGAGTAGTCATGATGCCTTACTGTTTAAAAAAGGCAGCTATTTTCAGTTTGTTTCACTCCTGTGAGAGTGTGAAATCACGAGAATAGGAGGTAGACGTGTCAGTTCCATTAAGGCAAGATAACGGCAATAATAACAGTATACAGATAGTAAAAATAACAAATCTGATATATACTAGTGAACTTCTGAATAAAATAAAACTAGGCACATCTGCACATAATACTACATTACATTTACATACATCACACAGGCATCTGCTCGTTTATATGAACACATGGTACATATACCTGTACATATAATGCTCAATTCGACTTCACTCCCGCCCAAGTTTTTTCCGTAAAATGGCGCAATCCTGTGCAAGGATTTATTATTATTATTTATTTTTATTTTATTTTATTTTATTTATTTATTTTTTTTGTAATAAAAAGGTTGTAATAATAATGATATGTTCTGATAAAGGCAGTACAATGGTGGAGTGGTTAGCACGTCCACCTCACAGTTCTGGGTTCGTATCCCGGGCTTGAGTGTTTCTGTGTGGAGTTTACATGTTCTCCCAGTGCATGTGTGGGTTTTCCTCTGGGTACTCCGGTTTCCTCCCATAGTTCAAATACATGCACATTAGGCTAACTTGTGTTGGCTGTGCGATGGACTGAAGAGCTGTTCAGGGCATACCCTGCCTTCGCCTCGTGTTGGCTGAGATAGGCCCAAGCCTCCCCATGGGGCTAGTAGGATATCCATAGATTCTGGTATCACAGGCGGATTTTAAGAGTAAATGTGATGTTCTTTGGTCATTTTAGTACTTTCTTTTGCAGACATATGAATTTATTTTGATACATAGATTGTTTTATGGTTTAAAATTAAAATCTCAGGAGTACGGTGACTGCGTAAAGTCCCAGGACCTTTTTGAGTAAGGGTTCTCAAAATCATTTCAAGCCAGTCATCATAATCGTCTTTATTGACAGACTAGAATTGTCCATTAGAAAGACTCACATAACACTTAAGGGAAAACACGAGAAAGAGAAAAAACAAAAAGGAGCACTGACATTTCATGAGACAGTTATACCAAAGGTTCCAGAAGGGTGACTGGTATCGCACCACCCTAAGGATTTGTGAGCAGCATAATAATAGATTTCTGAGAATCATTCAACCGACAAATAAATTTAAACATTAATTTCCTCAATAAGGCCCGAAAAGTACAGATTCCTGCATCACAAAACAATACACCAGCACTACACCATCTCGGCTTTTTCAAAAAGATCCGCATACAGTTATTATAGGCAAGCAGAAGCTCATGCAAGCTCGCCTTTTTGAAATTAGTCCACAAGGAAGCATTATAAAGAGGAGTACAATATGCTTTAAAGAGACATATCTTGACATCATCAAAGCATAAAGAATTTTTTTGCCATCATTTCTGCCAATTACTTTTTATGCCATATATTCTTCAATCCAAATACAATCATATTTAATATTTTTTGTTACTAATTAGTTCCATAGGGCTTTCTACTCCAAATATTCACTGAAGATTATAATTTATAGGCTGCTTGTTTTGGGAGTTTTAACAGATTTGAAGAAAAAAAAAATCATCCAAGTTAAGCTAGCAGTCAAACAGACCAATAATTATAACAACTCAATAATTAAAAAACGGTTGCGCTGTAATTTCTACTTTAACGGAAAGTGTCCATAATAAAAAAAATTAAAAAAAACATCTATTCATGAAATCACTGACCACTGGCTAGTTTATTTATAATATTAATACTTATATTATAATAATATAATATATTACTATTGTTATATTACCATTCGCATTCAAACTCACACATAGGGGCAATTTGGAACAGCCACTTAGCCTAATGTGTAGATCTTTGGACTGTGGGAGGAAACTGAAGTACCCGGAGGAAAACCTACCCAAACACGCCACACAGAAACGCCCTCGCCATGCCTGGGAGCCGAACCCAGGATGCGAGGCAGATGTGCTAACAACTACAACAAAGGAAACCCACGCAAGCACGGAGAGGACATGCAAACGCCACACAGAAACGCTCAAGCCCGGGAATTGAGCCCAGAACCTTCTTGCTGTGAGTTGGACATCCTGACCATTGCACCACCATAATATTAATAACAATAACAATAATAATAGTTATTATTATTATTATTATTATTACTATTATTATTATTATTATTATTAATATTATTATTATAACAACAATAATTATAAATATTTGTAGTCACAAAACCATATGCTTGGTGATGAATAATTAATGAATAGCTGAGAATTTAAGGAGTTGAATCACAACATATTCACTTAGTAATAAACCGAATGCACAACAGTCGTTACACTGCAGGGATGTGGTCTGCGTTTAAAATCAGTTAGCCTTCAATATGCAGATACACAGTTGATCCAGTGAACTCCTCTTTAAAATAAATAACAGTTCCATTCAGAGGTTTAATGACAATGTACACTATTTCCTTATGAAGTGGGGTTTTTTTAACTAACCTTTAAGTGTTCAGATTTTCTCTCTGATCTATTATTAAACAGGGTTTTCGCCTCCTCTACCTGAAAGCACTCCAAATTCTTTCAATCATCCAATAACAGGAAGCCGGCCTTCACCTCGCAGTGAGAGAGAGTGTGTGTAAAGCCAATAAAACAATGCTGCAATTACTTTTCACAACAACATCAAAACACACAGATATCAGCTGATATCCAACATTCTGAATTTGTGAGAGCGAGGACTAAACTGCCGGGTTCCTGGGAAGAACAGGCGTGAATGTACTGTTGTAAGGCAGACTGTGAAGGGTTTGAATGGCAGAAGGCTGCTATAGGCTGTAAGGTGACAGTGTTGTGCTTAGCTTCAGCTCCACACTAATGAGCCAGAAGGACAGCATCAATAAGTGAGGATGTGTTTTTTCTCCCCTGCTTTGCACTAGATCACTGGCTTTCTATCGAGGAAAAGGATTTTCTATCCATACTTATTTCTTTCCTTCAGCCCTCAGCTGGTTAATGAAACACTGTGGACTCTTCGTTGCTGACTTACAGCATTATAGCTATGAAACCTACAAGCCAAAGAGGAACCGACATAGTGCCAAAGAGAGAGAGAGAATGTGTGTGTGTGTGTGTGTGTGTGTGTGTGTGTGTGTGTGTGTGTGTGTGTGTGTGTGTGTGAGAGAGAGAGAGAGAGAGAGACAGAGACAGACAGACAGACAGAAAACAAAGAGACAGAGAGATAAAATAGAGAGAGAGATAAGAAATAAATAGAGATAGAGAAAATAAAGACAGAAAGTTAAAGGGAGAGAGAAAGAGAGAGAGAGAAAATAAGGAGAAAGAGAGAGAGAGGGAGGGAGAGAGAGAGAGAGAGAGAGAGAGAGAAAGGGAAAGAGGGAGAGACAGACAGACAGAAAACAAAGAGACAGAAAGAAAATAGAGATAGAGAGAGAAAAGGAGAGAGAGAGAGATAGAGGGAGAGAGAGAAAATAGAGAGCGAGAGAGAGAATAAAGAGATGGAGAGAGATAGAGGGAGAGAGAGAAAATAGAGAGAGGAAAAGAGAGAGAGAAAATAAAGAGACAGAGAGCAAGAGAAAAAATAAAGAGATGAAGAGAGAGAAAGAGAAAGATTAGAGAGAGAGAGAGAGAGAGAGAGAGAGAGAGAGAATAAGGAGACAGAGAGAATAAAGAGACAGAAAGAAAGAGAAAGAATAGAGAGAGAAAATAAAGAGAGAGAGAGAGAGAGAGAGAGAGAGAGAGAGGGAGAGAATAAAGAGAGAGGGAGAGGGAGAGACAGACAGACAGAAAACAAAGAGAGAAAGAAAATAGAGATAGAAAGATAAAATAGAGAGAGATGGGGGGACTTTAAAGAGATAGAGAGAGATAGAGAGAGAGAGAGAAAATAAAGAGATGGAGAGATAGAGGGAGAGAGAGAAAATAGAGAGAGAGAGAATAAAGAGATGGAGAGAGATAGGGGGAGAGAGAAAATAGAGAGAAAGATTAGAGAGAGAGAGAGAGAGAGAGAGAGAGAGAAAGAGGGAGAGAGAGAGAGAGAAAATAAAGAGATGGAGAGAGAGAGAGAGAGAATGATTAGAGAGAGGGGAGAGAGAATGGGGAAGAGGGAGAGAGAGAGAACAAAGAGAGTGAGTGCTGATGAAAAGAGAATTAAAGGCTGGGCGTCAGCGTAAAACGCGACATTACAGGCCTGCTGGAGTTAACACACCTCACAGAGTTCCCTCTCTACTGCAGAACACTGTGTACATACATGTTAAACTTTATACTTAAAGGAGCTGTGTCACCATTTTTACCCAAATTCATTCATCCACAACACGGTTACATATGCAGTGTTCACCGTACTACTCTGGGTTTGTTAAATAGCCCTTTAACATGCAAATCGAAAGGAGTTTCAAGTTTTCAAACCTGACATAAACAGATGAAAATAAACTGCAACAAGATTTTCTTTCTTATAAATCCTATTGAACTGTTTTTAAAGACTGAAATCCTGTTACACCCTGGCAGCTAATTTGTTTTATGAACCTCATTCATGTTTACTATCCTTTATAAACCAAATCTCCTTCTATAGAAATGATTATACCTTATTTACTAACCCGACTGATGTTATTTACCTTCTTGTTATTTCTTGAAACGACCATGACACTGCCCCTTTAACAGGCAAAGTTGTCCTGAATAGGTGCTTCAGCACTACCCTGGTTTTTTGGAGCAAATGTCTGATTCCTATTCTCTGGGTAAGGGGTGATCTGTGATTCGGATTCAGTCCGACTGAAAGAGCTATGGAGTCTAATCCACTAAACAGTGGCACAAAATGCTCAAGGAAAAAAAGGGTGGAAAATAAAATGTGTTAAAAGACCCTTGGTGTACCGCACAGATCAGGACAGGGGCCCATAGACAGCCTGTGATTTCACCTCGCTCTCTGTTAACACCCTACAGCCTAAGGGACTGAAATATGGGGAGGAAAAGGAAAAGAAATATTGAGAAATGAAGTGAGAGAGTGCATCACTGTGCACTCGCCGCACAACACTGCAGGACAGAGAGAACTGTAGATCTTACTGTACATTCATCATCATGCATATAACCGGACACCCAAAATGCGCACATCATTCCATGGCCATGCTGCGGATTTTCAGCAATAAACATCCACTTGTTTTGAGTGTGTGTGCGTGTGTGTGTGTGTGTGTTTCTTTTTTTCCTTCTATTTTTTGCACAAATCGGCTCCCGTTTGCTCACCTGCTAACTTGGATCTTCTGGTACGAGATGCGGCAGGGATGAAACCTCTAGAGCGCGCGCGAACACCGCGGTGCGACTCCGGGTTTGAACGCATTCAATGCGATTAGTCCGGTTTTCTCCCCTTGGACACCTGCGTCGTCTTCAGATCACACAGCCCGGTGCACCGACATCCTTCTCTTTCATGTCCTGCACACCACACAAGCCGTTCCTTTTATTTAGCGCACAGCGAGTGTGTGTGTGTGTGTGTGTGTGTGTGCGCGTGTGTGTGTGTGTAGAGAGAGAGAGAGAGAGAGAGAGAGAGAGCGAGACGCTCGCTTCTTGTTTTGGCCCCGCGCTGCACGTGCAGTACGGACGGATCGGGAGAGAGGCAGATCGGTAGGTGTGGCGGAGAACCGGAGCGGTCAGATACACGGCGCTGTGGAGCCGCGGCGCAATTGCGCAAAACGGGTGAAGACGAACGCCGATGTCATTGTGCCCGCACTCCAAAGCAAACCAAATAATAACGGAACGCACACCTTGCTTGCAGTGTTTAGAGAGCTGGTGTGCAGCCTCACGCGCCGGGGATGAACAGCGAGCGTCTCGGACAGCGGATCGATGCGGCGTGTGCTTTGGCTCCTCTCCAGATCAGCGCGTCAGTCCGCGCGCTGCCTTTAAGCGCATTTCCGAGTGCGTGTGTGTTTTACCTTTAAAACACACCACGGTGCAAGGAAAAGAGATCGGGTCAGCCATACACACACACACACACACACACGGGAACGCGGTGGTTTGTTGCATTGGGTTAGCTGGAACGATGAGAATAAAGCTTTCTTTCTTTTTCTTTCACACACACACACACACACACACACACACACACACACGCATGCACCCAGGGTAAAACCAAAAAGGTAGGCTCTTTATCTACAAGGTACCCGGGTATCTTCAGCCTCTTGTCCTCGTTTCCTTCATCAAATTTATTCTCTAGTAAATTCCAAGCAAACAGTTCAGAAATGACAGGTTTCAGGGTGATGATGTATAAGGATGGTGGGACGTGTGGGACATGATCCTGAAAGTTCAGGAGATTTAGATGTTCATGATCACTATCAGTTGACTCTGGAACGTCCACCCTTCCACTGAAATCATAATTATTCTAAACCTGATCTCCTGAGAATACAACAATTCTGTACAAGTTCATATACATGTACTGGTTACACCTTGCCCTGCGATGGTCTGGCTGTTCAGAGTCTACCCTGCCTTCGCCCAGTGGTGGCTGAGATAGGCGCCAGCCTCCCCCCAACCTTGCACATCCAGCACGTCCATCTTACAGCAACAAGGTCCTGGGTTCGAGTCCCGGGGTCGGCGAAGTGCATGTGGAGTCTGCATGTTCTCCCCATGCTTGCATGATTTTCCTCCAGGTACTCCGGTTTCCTCCTACAGTACAATGACATGCACATCAGGCTAACTGGCTGTTTCAAATTGCAACTAGGTGTGAGAGTGAGTGTGAATGGTTGTATGTTTGCTGGCCCTGCGATGGACTAGCGAACTGTTCAGGGTGAACCCGGCTTTCGCCCAGTGTTCTCTGAGATGGGTGCCAGCCTCCCCACAACCCTATTAAGATTAAGCACTTTGGCAATTGAGTGAGTGAGTGAGAGTGTGTAAGAAAATATATACAGTATATATATATACCCTTAAACCCAACCTTTTCCATCATAACTCATAATTCAATGTTACTCAGTCTCTAAGCACCACTCTTCCATCCCACACTCATCCACAGCACTGTTCAATATTTCATTCATTCACTCAATTAAGGTCATGGGGAGGGTGGAGCCTATCTCAGCCGATACCAAGCGAAGGTAGCGTACACTCCCAACAGCTCACCAGAGCATCACAGAGTCAACACACAACCATTCACAATCACACTCACACCTAGGGACAATTTGAACAGCCACTTAGCATAAGGTGCATGTCTTTAAACTGTGGGAGGAAACCGGAGTACGCTGAGGAAACCCAACCAAGTACAAGAACAGCATGCAAACTCCATACAGACAGTCCTGAGCCTGGGACTCGTGTCCAGGACCTTGTTGCTGTGATACAGACGTGTTAACCACTACGCCACCGCGCAGCCCGATGAATAAAAGTGATTTAAAAAAAAAAAAAGACTTTAATCATTCATCTTGTCAGCTTTTCTCTCGGTTCTATTATTAAACACGGTTTTCTTCTGCTCTTCCTGGCAGCTATAAATAAAAAACTTTCAAAATAAAACCCTTGGTAGCATGGTAACAATGCACCGCACCAACAAGCCAGTAAATATTCTCCTACTACTCTTCACCCCGGCATGTTTTATGGTTGATCAGCCTTATTTGTGTTCCACGTAGTTACTGTATAATAAACTCTTACTGATTTTTTAAATTAAAAAAGTACACCATAGCACAGTGGTACAGTGAGTCATACCACAAGCCTAGTGACAGATCCATACTGAAATAGGACCTTTATAATTACAATAAAAAGTGCATAAAAGAAAAGATTTATACAAACTTCTATATGTACTGGTTTTATTTATTTATTTGTTTGTTTGTTTGTTTTGTTTTGTTTGTTTGTTCATTGTCAAAACCAGTTGAGGTGACTCGGGCATCTGATTAGAATGCTCCTTGAACACCTACCTGGTGTGGTGTTTCGGGCGTGTCCAACCGGGAAGAGGCCCTGGAGTCGACCCAGAACACGCTGGAGGGACTACATCTCTCGGCTGGCCTGGGAACGCCTCGGTGTCCCCCCGGAAGAGCTGGAGGAAGTGGCTGGGGAAAGGGACGTCTGGGTACACCCTGAACAGCTTACCAGACACGCACACAATCATTCACACCAAGGGTCAGTTAGGCACAACCAATTAGCTTAATGTGCAAGTCTCTGAACTGTAGGAGGAAACCAGAGTACCTGGAGGAAACCCATATAAGCACATCGGGAGAACATGCAAACTCCAAAATAAATAAATAAATAACTAAATAAAATCCTGGAACACAAACCCAGGACCTTCGTGCTGTAAGGCGGACATGCTAACCACTATGCCACTGTATCGCCCCAAATGTTTCATCTATGTGTTTTCATTGTTTGTTCATTCGTTCATTTTCCAAACCGCTTAAACCTATAGGCTGGAGCCTATCTCAACCGAGTCTGGGTGAAGACAGTTTACACCTGCCAGTTCATTGCAGGACCAACACACACAGCCATTCACGCTCACACACACACACACACACACACACACACATATAGGGACAATTTGAAACAGCCAATTAGTCTAATGTGCATGTCTTAGGACTGTGGGAGGAAACCAGACTACCAGGAGGAAGCCCACACAAGCACAGGGAGAACACACAGAAAAGTCTTTGCCAGATCCAGGACTCGAACCCAGAACCACTACATCGCAGCGCTGTCCTATTTATTTGTATTTTTAAATTATTTATTTCATTTTATTTTAATTTATTTTCAATGAACCAGGCTGCAGGTCCTCCGGTAACAGGATGCGTATTTAAAAGCATACAGCAGCTGTTCTCCTCTAACCATGTACCAGGTAGGTGTTGTGAAAATCCATTATCTTGGTGCCATATGATAAACAAGCGCACAAGCCATTACTTACATTGTTCAGTTTCATGCTGAATTTTTGTTGTGAATTTTTTTTCCCCCAATAAAACTACCTGTCATATGATTTATGATCAGGCTTTTTTCGGATTAACCTCGCTGTCTTTCCTTCCTCCTCCCCCCACCCCCCTTCCTCTCTCTCTCACAGCATGCTGAATTCAAAGTTAATTCAACACAGATCTTACAGATGGATTGCCTCGTGATTCAGTTTCAAGCTGTGTAGCGTGAAATTTTCCGTCAAAACTGATACACAATCTTGTGAAATGTAGCCTGCATATGGTCCGAGTCCGACTCGCCCCGAGGGACACTTGAAGTAAACGAATCGCCATGAGATAGATTAAAAAGGCAATCAATTAATATATAATGCAATTTCCCCTAAATTAAATTCTACACAGGCATATCGGAGCCGTTCGAGAAATTTGAGAAGCTTCTTAAAAAATATGGAATAAAAATAGAGAGGAAGGATCAAAGAGTAGAATTTCAGGCACTGGAATTCCAGAAAGAGGGTGTGATCAGAGGTGAGAGGAAAAAAAAAAGAAAGAAAGAAGATACCCTTGAGAATACTTTAATGTTCCTGTTTATGCCGCGGTTGAATTTTTTCTTAGCTCAGAAGTTTAGCAGCAGATGTGTTCGGATTCAAAGGTGGGAAGGGGGTGGGGGGGGGTGGGGGGGGGGGTTGGCACATTTAAGTGACATCTATGAATGTGACCAAGGACAGGATCAAATTATAAAACCACCCAAGGCTAATGTGAGCAGAAATTGCACAATCCAGCCGACTCTCCACTATGCAGTTTTATAAAGACGTTCACTTCACATGACTTTGTAAGTCGTTGTTATTTTTGTAAGAAAATCATTGAAATGACTTCGGTGAGTCAGTAACACAGATTTGTTTAGACCAGTCCTGGAGTCCATAAAGTGTGCTACTGTCGGATATGTGCTGAGGTGTGCTGGAGGAGGGAAATACACTGCCTGGACAAAAAAGAGCCGCCGTCTGGATTTAAAGAGTAGCGGTGTTGTTCATCCTTACAGCAAAACTTATGTGTAATGGAATATGTTTAAGCGATGCAGAGCTTATTTTAACATAAAGGACCATAAAAAACTATACTGGTAGTTTTATCCGGTGGATTACTAGCAGAGTCTGAACCAATGTGGAGCAACCATTTTTTCCCGGAAGTGACGTGAACTCGTTGGACCGGGTCGTCCAGCGCAAATAAACAAGCAGCGAGCGACATTTTTGGTGATAAAACTGCCCACATACTAAAGGCTCTTCCCTTTTACTGGTTCCTTTTGGCGAGGCGCTGCTCCCGTCCATCATCATCCTTTGACTTTTTATGAAGGAATTCCGTAGGAACAGCAGCCGGTTTCAGACGTAAAAGCTTTGGCTTCATGCCAAGTAGTTCTGCCTGGAGGTCACGCCGATAGCAGGTCGGGTTGAAGTGGTCTCTGCAGACTAGTGAATCGCGTCTGAAAGGAAACGTTTTCAGAGTACGGCCCGTGCCGATGTTATGTTTTCTGCGTGTGTTGTTTGTGCAGCCATATGCCTTGGACGCCGCCATTTTTCTGGCGACGCAGCTCAGCACTGGCCCATAATGTGTCATCTTAGACTGGTGTCTGCTGCACACAGCCCAGCCAATAGGACAAAACAACGAATTCACTTCACTACTAGGGCTGGAACAGCCACTGAACAAGGCAACATGTTGCCACGCATGCCTGGATAATTACTGCAGTGATTAATATGTGTCAGCTGCCAACAATTCTATTAACCCGAAAGATGGTATCTCACCAAACTGCCAATGTTGGTGGATTGAATTCGCCAAAAATCCCCCAGAAATCCCCCAGATTCTCTCTGAATGTTCCCCATGATTCACCAACCCACCAAAATATCATTTTGAACGTGTTCAAAATAAGCTACAGACAAATTCTTAAGAAAGTCTTCAAACTGTCCCCAAACACCCCCAAACTAGGTCACCAGACATTCAGGAAATTGGCAAAAAAATGGCAAATACACGGGAAGCAGTTAGCAACAAGTGAGTGATGTCTGGGAATAGATGGGGAGTGTTTGGTGACAGTTTGGAGAAGCTTTTTGGGAATTCTAGAATTTATGCAATTTTGGCGGGGCAGTGGTGGCCCGGTGGTAGGGTGCTGGATTACTGATCCCAAGGTCGGGGGTTCAAGCCCCACTATCAATGGGTCCCTGCTGTCCCCCCAGTGCAGCTAACTGGCCATGTCTCTCACTGTCTGTGGTGAGAGGAATGTAAAAGAACCATTGCTGATTTTCGTAAAGAGGAGGCTGCATTGCAGTCAGCGTGTTTCTGCCCTGCGATGGCCTGGCGAGCTGTTCAGGGTGTACTCTGCCCTCGCCCCGAGTTGGCTGAGATGGGCACCAGCCTCCCTGTGACCCTAATTAGGATTAAGCGCTTCAGAAAAGGAATGAATGTTGGCAATAAAAATCAGACACAGATGGCAAATATATTGTGACCATTTGTTCACCAGATGTTTGAGAAGTTTATCGCCAACTACTATTTGCTGTAGTAAAATTTCACCAAAATTCTGTTTTTAAAATTTGCCAGTAAGAAGGTTTTTGTAAATTTTCTATAGGTGTAGCTCAGACAGTAGGCTGTAATTTAAAACACAGGTTTATATTCACAATAATTAATGAATGTTTCTATAGTAACATCTAATTCACACTGAATTATAACAAGTAAGAAATAACACACAGCAGATCATGGTTATAGTAAACATCCAACATTCAGTGAGCTGTTACTATAGCAACAATAGACGTTTTTGTTACAGAAAGCACTTCTGTTCGATCGGTACTGCCATATCAACCGAATAAAAAGGTTATTCAACAAAAAAAAAAACAAGCACATAAGTCAGCACTCATGTTCCAGCACACCTCCAAAGGACTGAGTGAAAAAGTAAATAGTTAATATATAGATTTATATGGCTAGAGGCGGAGCTCCTGAAATCTCTATCTATCTCTATCTCTGTCCGAGGCTGATGTTATACGAGTAGCGCAGTTTCTTTAAGGGCTGAATCAACTTAAATCCTGGAGGAAATAAATAATTAAATAATAAATAAATCTCCCCCTGTGTTTCCAGACTATGTTCTGGGGTGAAAGAAGGAAAGCTTAACACCGTCTTTCACTCACTGATTTCCTCCTTCATTTGTATCACCTGTCCTGTTAGTTTAATTATCCGTTTAATCCGTTCATGTTCCCTGCTCCAATTCATGTTTGGTGTTGTTTTACTCGGTGAAAGTTTGTTCCCTATTTATTCTGTGCGAGTCTGAGTGGTGGTGAATGAGCCTGTATTTTTTGGGTTTCAGTTTTATTACCTATAATAAATCTGATTGGGTTTTTTGTGTGTTGTTTTTATTGGTGATGTGGCAGCTTTATTGTGTTTCCTGTGGTGGCACAGATATGGGACAACCATCCAAGTCATGTTTCATGCTTTTGTGGCCTTGCTAAAAACTGTGACATGTTATTATAAGAACATAATTAAAGATTATGATGTAATGTGATGTGATGTAATGTGATGTGATGTAGCCTGATGTGAAGTGGGGTTACTAGCCCAAAGTTTATTTATTAACCAGATGCTTGTATTTATTTACAAACAAAGCAAAATACATTCTTAGCAATGATTGGTTATAGAGCTTGCTGTAAAAAATACAACTTATCAGACACGCAGTGGTTAGTGTAAGTGCTAATACAACAGAGGACCTCTACAGATTATGGTTTTCGAAACAAAACAAAAATCTGTTACAGCTTTGTTAAAGAGCTGCCTGTGAAAAATGCGGCTTAACACATACACAGTGGTTAGAGTAAGTGCTAATACTGAGGATTTAACAAAACAAATAGTGATAATTATATCTAGAAATCTGAAAGCACTGAAACTGGACCACAGGTCTTGTGGGGTGTCCCCTGTATGCATACCTACAAAAAGTGGTACAAAGAAGGACAAACGATGAACCAGGAACAAATTCACGGGCACCTAGCGCTCACTGACACACATGGGGAGTGAAGGCTAGCCTGTATGTTCTCACAAAAGAGCACAAAAGAGTCAAAAAGTGAATGATGACTATGAGAGAAAGGTATCAGAACACACAGTGTATTGCAGATGGCTGCAAATCAGGCTGTGTGGCCTCAGAGCCGTCAGAGTGCACAAGCTTGACCCCACCACTGAATGTGCCTACAGTGGGCACGTGAGCATCTAAACTAGACCTAAGTGGACTGATCTGATGAATCACATTTTCTTTTCAGTCATATGGACATCTGGGTTCGTGTGTGTGGTTTTCACAGAGAAGGGATGACAACAGGATGGACTATGAGAAGAAGGCAAGCCACCAGAGGTCTAAAGGGAAACCCTGGGTCCTAGAACTCATGCGGATGTTATTTTGTACACGCTTTCAGAGCAGTAGTGCTCTCTAATGGCAGTAACCTCTTTCAGCAAGACAATGCACCCTGTCATACCGCAAAAACTGTCCAGGAATGATTTGAGGAAAATCTGACCTCCACATTTCCCATCTGTGGGATGTACTGCACAAACAAGTCCAAACCATGATGGCCCCACCCTCAACTTTAGGAATAAAAGGATTGTTGTGAACTTCTTGGTGTCAGATATCACTGCACCTCTCGCCAAGCTCTTGCGGAACCCATACCTGCATAGTTTATAGTCATTCTACTAAAATCTACACAATAATAGGTATGTGGTTTTATTGTTATGGCTGATCGGTGAACTGTATGAAATATGAAAATCGTTATGGTGGCATAGTGGTATAGTGGTTAGCACGTCCGCCTCACAGCAAGAAGGTTCTGGGTTTGAGTCCCGGGCTGGGTGAAGGCATTTCTGTGTGGAGTTTGCATGTTCTCCTCATGCTTGTCTGGGTTTCCTCCAGGTACTCAGGTTTCCTCCTACAGTCCAAAGACATGCACATAACGCTAATTGGCTGTTTCAAATTGCCCCTAGGTGTGAGTGTGTGTGTGAAAGGTTGTGTGTTGGCATATTTGCAATGGTCTGGCAAGCTGTTCAGGGTTTACCCCGCCTTCATCCAGTGTTGGCTGAGATAGGCTCCAGCTTCCTGCAACTCTAGTAGGATTAAGCGGTTCAGCGAATGAATGAATGAATGAATGGCCTTTTTATTCAGCTAAAAAAATTGTTGTATTTCTGGCAATAGGAGAGAAAGGCTGCAGGAACACATTTGCATAGATGTAAATCAGCCATAACGGCAGGTCTTGTGGGGAGTTCCTGGTATCCTGGTATGTGAACTGAAGTATGAGAAGCAAAGGCTAGTACATCTGGTCTGATCCCACAGAAGAGCTACTGTAGCACCAACTGCTAATACTGTTAAAACTGGCTTTGATAGAAATGACCCAGAACACACAGTGCATTACATTGTATGGGGCTGTCTAGGTGGTGTTATTGTTATGGCTGAATGTTGTACTCTTATGAGCTTAGGATGTTTCTACAAGGACGTCAAGTGCTTCTGGAAGAGTTAGGTCTTGAGACATTTCCTCAAGGTAGTCAGGGAATATGCACCAAAGATGGGCAATAAATTCCACCATCACACAGCCACAAATGAAGAGTCTGCAATACAGGCATTGATTAAATGGGATTCTTGCTCCCATGGGTGAGAACCACATACATAGCACTTCTATTGTCTTTCCGCTCCTTCTAATACACTCAGTATAACTCATCAGGCAATTCTCGAGTCTTTCATAAAATGGCTTGTGTGATATGTAGGATATTCTGTTTCCACTAGCATAACTGAGAGCTAGTGCTGGAGGTTGAAATCCCACTTTCGTATCAGCTAAATACAGTATGATGACTGATAAGAAGTGAAAGCTAACAAACCACAATCACAATCAAGTGGTTTCTCTTCTCACTAGGTATCCAAGCACTGAGCAGAATTTCACTTCGAGCATTACCTGTGGTTTTTGTGTTTTCGGTAATCTCAGAAGATGAGGCACGATTGATGGCGGTGCTTAAATTTCTCCAGAAAGGAATAGATTTTAGATAAACAGGTGGGCATTGCCACCTCATGGCTCCAGGGTCAATCCCATATTCAACCCTGAATAAGAACTTGGCTCTTATTTGCCCTTACAGTGAGTATAGAAGAGAATCATCACCCACTATCCCCTTCATGAAATCTGAAGTTAAGACACAAATATACGTATGATTATATGACTATAACAGTCAGGTGAAAGATATAACAGCAACAGTTCAGAAAAAGTACAAATACAAAAACAGAATTGCTGAGATTTCTTCAGAATACTTCTCCACTGCACACCAAATTAATTGGCTTCCATCTGTGAACACAAAAGTCAATTATGGGTGGCAAGGCACTGTCAAAAGATCTCAGGGATAAGTCAGAAGATAAATACATTTCAACTGCTTGATCCATAGAAGCACAGTAAATTCCTCAGTCAAGCTGTGGAAAGTGTTTGGTACTACTAGGACCTTTCCCAGATCAGCCCGTCCCTCCAAACTGGCCTATAGTACCTTTGAAGCAGTTACAGGACTTTTAGGAAAGAGTGGTCATTGTGTGTATGTGACAAGGGTATCAAAAAGGCTCCACAATGGGGCTTGTAGGGGAGGGTTGTAAAAAAAAAAAAAAATATATA